>JAWQEG010000009.1:645000-649717 GCA_033782935.1 Petrolisthes cinctipes
TAGAAACTATTGATATGGTTAGTGCCAATGTAATTATCTTGGGTGACTTTAACTTGTGGCTGGATGATATTGAGGCTCGGTATGTCCCTCATTTCATTGACACTTTAGCAACTTTTAATCTTGTAAATATAGTAGATAGACCGACATCTGTGAGCGGACACATAATTGATCTGGTGTTGGTAGATATATCGAGAGATTTGGTTCGTGATCTATGTGTAGCGGAGGTGTGCTCTCTTTCACCTGTACATAAGTTTGTGTCGTTCAAGTTGGCCCTAAGGCATATGAGAAAACAAATAAAAAGCATAAGTTATCGATCTAAGAGAGGTTTGGACTGTAATGCCTTAATATTGTCTATCTGTGATAAAATTCTGAATCAATCTAGAGACTCTTGCAATCATCAATCAACAACTAAGAGTGAATGTATAGAGTGCTTGTATTCTTTATATAACACGATAGCTAAAGATGACTATGAAACCATGTGTCCTATGGTAACAAAGGAAATAATTATGAAGGATGACTCGCCATGGTTTAATGACGAAATTTTGACTGCAAAGAGAGATAAAAGGAAAAAGGAGAGAATATGGCGTAGGCAACAGACAGACTAACGAAGGAGGGACTACAACCGGGCGAGAAATTATGAAAAGAGACTCATCACTGCGAGGAAGCGAAATTTTTATAGAGACAAAACTATACAAGCAGGCTCCAATATTAACAAACTTCACAAGGTGTTAGATAATCTGACTGGTAGTAAAACGAAACATAGGCTTCCGGAAGGCTACTCTGATAGTGAATTAGCAAGTTGTTTCTTGGACTTCTTTGACGATAAGATTAGGAGAATTACTGCCACGTTCACTAACACTCAAGCTGAAATAATAGATAACAATCAAGTGCCGGTGGAGAAATTAAGTTCATTTCGTGAAGTAAATGAATCTGAAGTGAAAAATGTGATAAAGAGGGCTAAGTTTACACATTGCGCTAATGACCCTGTGCCAGTGGGTATGATTGCTGATGGTGAAAATTTTGATAGACTGGTGACTGTCACTACGCGCATGGTGAACTTAAGTATTTCAAATGGTGTTTTTCCAGATTCTGAAAAGAAAGCTATAGTTAAACCAATACCGAAAGGGAATCTAGATCCCCAGTGTTTGAGTTCATTTCGTCCGGTATCAAACCTAACATTCCAATCGAAGGTGCTTGAAAGTGTTATTCTACAACAACTAAATATTCACTTGGACATGGTTGAAGCTATTCCGGATGGTCAGTCTGCTTATCGTTGTTTATACTCTACTGAAACCGCTCTGTGTACTATGGTGAGTGATTTGCGTGGACTTTTGGATGAGGGAAAGTGCGGACTATTATTATTGCTCGACCTAAGTGCTGCGTTCGACACTGTAGTACATAGTATCCTATTGCATGCCTGTGAAAATATTGGCATAGAGGGTGCTGCTCTAGCATATTTACGGAGCTATCTTGAAGGTAGAGAGTATTGTGTTCAAATAGGTGATGAGTTTTCTGAAACAAGACCATTAATGAGGGGTGTTCCTCAAGGTAGTGTGCTGGGTCCAGTCTTGTTCAGTGTCTACACGGCAGATTTGTCTGCGGTGCTGGAAAGCCATGGAGTAAAATTCAAACTATTTGCTGACGACACACAGTTTTGTCTGTCGTTTGCGAATGTACGAGAGGTGGAGGATCGATTGAGTGCGGTGATGTTGGATGTTAGACAGTGGATGAACTCGAGACAATTAAAACTAAATGAGGATAAAACAGAGTGTTTATTTGTTGGCCGTGAGCTGGACCGTGTTAGAGTGAACGTTCAGTCATTGAGTGTGAACAACACAGACATTAGAGTGGGTGATCAGGTGAAGAATCTTGGTGTATTATTGGATACTGAATTGCAAATGAAAGATCAGATAAGTCATGTTGTGAAAGTGGCTGGTTATCATCTGAGGAACATATCTTTTATAAAGAAATACTTGGATGAAAACTCCATAAAGAAATTGATAAGCAATCACGTAATTAGTAAACTGGACTATAGCAATTCTGTATATTATGGCCTACCAAACTACTTATTAAAGAAACTACAGTTGATTATGAACAGAGCTGCGAGACTCATAAAAGGCCGCTCACGAAGAGATAGGGTAACCCCTATACTAATTGAATTGCATTGGCTACCAGTGAAAGCTAGAATAGTGTACAAGCAGTGTGGTATGGTGCGTCAAGCGATTAGACATGGTAAGCCAAAGTACGTGAGAGACATGCTTACGGATTTCCGCACAGACTCCGATATTATCTTACGACATAACGATGATGTGTATAGACTAATGGAGCCCAGGTTCTATAAAGAAGCTGGACGCCGAGCATTTGTAAATTGTGCTCCTCGTTTGTACAATGCTCTACCAGCAAATGTCAAAATGGCAGAAACAGTGGACGTCTTTAAGAAGAGACTGAAGACATACCTCTTCACTGAGGCTTATGATTTGGAAAATGAGGTGATTAGAGAAGAGTATAGATGCTGATTCGACATGGGCGGCTTCGAGAGCCCCTTGGATGGGGCTGTAAGCTGCCGGGAATCTGCACATAAGTAACATAAGTAAGTGTGTGTGTGTGTGTGTGTGTGTGTAAACCACTGAGTAGTTGTCATTGTTTCCCCCTGTGTGTGTGTGTGTGTGTGTGTGTGTGTGTGTGTACCAATGAGTTATATTTTGGTTGGTGTTTCATCCTGTGTGTAATAATAATAATAATAATAATAATAATCGGTTTATTGACCAGAATGCAGCCCTGAGGCTGAAAATATACAGACATATTAAATGGACATAATGAATGAATGGATGAATAGGATGAGATATGTAATATATATACAAAGATGATACATATATAGATTGGATGATTACTTATTTATTATATTTATTATGGTGGGAATGGGGCTATTTTTGTATCTCTCTGTTCTTGTTTTAATAGGTTTTATTTTATTGTAGTGACGGGCTGCCCTAGATGGAGGGGGTTAGGGTGGGGGGCAGGAGTGGACGGAGTTCTGGGGTGTAGCAGCAACTTGTCCCCAAAAGTTCTGGAGGTCACGTCGGTATCTCTCTGTCAGTGAGGGTAGATTTAAGGGAGATTAGAGCCTGGTCGTATGTAGAAGAAGAAGACAAAGAAGAAGAAGAAGAAGAAGACAAGAGAAGAAGAAGAAGAAGACAAAGAAGAAGAAGAAGAAGACAAAGAAGAAGAAAAAGACGAAGAAGAAGAAGACAAAGAAGAACAAGAAGGAGAAGACAAAGAAGAAGAAGACAATGAAGAAGAAGAAGACAAAGAAGACAAAGAAGAAGAAGAAGAAGACAAAGAAGAAGACAAAGAAGAAGAAGAAGAAGACAAAGAAGAAGAAGAAGAAGACAAAGAAGAAGACAAAGAAGAAGAAGAAGACAAAGAAGAAGAAAAAGAAGACAAAGAAGAAGAAGAAGAAGAAGAAGACAATGAAGATAAAGAAGATGATGAAGAAGAAGACGACAATGAAGAAGAAGACAATGAAGAAGACAAAGAAGTATACAATGAAGAAGGCAATGAAGAAGAAGACAAGGAAGAAGGCAATGAAGAAGACAAGGAAGAAGAAGAAGAAGAAGACAATGAAGATAAAGAAGACAATGAAGAAGAAGAAGCCAATGAAGAAGACAATTGAGAAGAAGACAATGAAGAAGAAGAAGAAGAAGAAGACAATGAAGAAAAAGAAGACAATGAAGAAGAAAAAGACAATGAAGAAGAAGAAGACAAAGAAGTATACAATGAAGAAGAAGGCAATGAAGAAGAAGACAATGAGAAGACAATGAAGAAAAGACGAAGAAGAAGAAAAAAGAAGAAGCCAATGAAGATAAAGAAGACGATGAAGAAGAAGAAGACAATGAAGAAGACAATTGAGAAGAAGAAGAAGACAATGAAGAAGACAATGAAGAAGAAGAAGAAGAAGACAATGAAGAAAAAGAAGACAATGAAGAAGACAATGAAGAAGAAGAAGAAGAAGAAGAAGACAAAGAAGTATACAATGAAGAAGAAGACAATGAAGAAGGCAATGAAGAAGAAGACAATGAAGAAGAAGACAATGAAGAAAAAGAAGACGAAAAAGAAGAAGACACTGAAGAAGAAGACAATGGAGTAAAGAAGACAATGAAGAAGAAGGCAATGAAGAAGAAGACAATGAAGAAGGCAATGAAAAAGAAGAAGAGGACAATGAAGAAGAAGAAGAAGAAGTCAATGAAGAAGAAGAAGAGAGAGAAAATAATAATAATAATAATAATAATAATAATAATAATGAGAGAGAGAAAGAGAGAGACATGACATATTAATTAAGTGAACTGTACACAACTGACCTGAACCAAGTAGTATCCGTGGAGGTGATGTGTTTGAAGGTGTGTGATAGTACTGCTGACACTGGTGTAGTCAGGAATGTACACACCACACGTCACCTCCAGCCACACGTGTTGACCCATGGTGTTGTCTGGAGTGTGGGGCATTGTTACCCTGGCACCACCATAACCATAACTTTCACCAGAGTACTCCAACCTGATACTCCAGTGTTGGTTTGGTAGGTCCTTGAAGGTGAGTCTGGTCTCCTGTTCCTTCCCTTCCATCACATATATTGTCTTTGACGACGACAACGGTATTTTGGTGTACTCTGAAGGTGAGGCAAAGAAATGATAGTGTTGTGTTCACCTTCACAACCTCCTTCTCT
>JAWQEG010000010.1:0-192500 GCA_033782935.1 Petrolisthes cinctipes
CACATACAGTCTTGTCCTACCCTATGCTACACTCACCCACACACACCACATTCCATTCTACCTACCTTATATTATGCTACACACTCACACCCACACCCACCCACACACACATACAGTCTTATCCTACCCAATGCTACGCCCACCCACACACACCACATCCCATTCTACCTACCCTATATGCTACACCCACACACCCACACCTACCCACACACACATACAGTCTTATCCTTCCCAACGCTACACTCACACACACACACACCACATCCCATTCTACCTACCCTATATGCTACACCCACACACACACACCCACACACACAGACTCATCATTCTACCCTATCCTATACCCACCCACACACACCACATCCCCTTCTACCTACCCTATATGCTACACCCACACACACACACACATACAGTCTTATCCTACCCAATGCTACACTCACACACACACACCACATCCCATTCTACCTACCCTATATTATGCTACACACTCACACCCACCCACACACACAGACTCATCCTCCTAGCCTATACTATACCCACACACACCACATCTCATTCTACCTACCCTATATTATGCTACACACTAACACCCACCCACACACACAGACTCATCATCCTAGCCTATACTATACCAACACACGTCCCATCATTCTACCCTACGTTCAATGAGGGGCCTTGTTTCAGGTGTGTCTGTTTTATATGTCCGCAACTGTGCATAGCTATACAATCATAACGTTGGACTCAAAAGGGCAAAGGAGCACGGTGCGTCACTTTTCAGCCCCTCAAAAATCGGACATTATTATTTTGGAGCACCGGTGTGAACGCTTAAGGGATCCTGTGATGTAGTCAGAAAATTGGAGTCGTACGAGTCCTTCAAATATTGCCACGAAACACACACACACCTATAAGGAAGGAGCTTGTTTCATGGCATGGTCAGGGGTAATCAGAAGCCTCCAATTTTCATACACAATCACCGGGTCCTTATCAGGTTCGTGAAACATTAGAATGGTTATAACCACAGCTGTTTGTGTCCGTCGCTGGTGGTTGGATGATATGATATACAATTTGCCTCGGTGTGAAGGGGCCGGTATGCTCCTTCAAACACAATTTGTCTAGGTATCTCAAACCAAATTGAACATAATAATTTTGGACCTCCCTCATTAATTCGTTTGATTTCACAGATGAGGGCAATAAGCGGGCTCTCATGTACAGTCACGAGTACTAATAAGTATACAGCTTTGGTAGAAGCTTTGACCAGTCCACCAATTCACCAACGAAGTCATTCCAATGGAGATCTTATTGTGCATTTATTTACTGTCTCTAGGTATTCGAAGCAAACCTTCTGGATACTTATTAGTGCTCGTGACTGTACAGTTGGTCACAGGAATTCTTACACAAACTATACGGAAAGAGAGGTCATTATTCTGGATGAACTGCAATGAATGGTCTACCAAGTGACTCAGTGGTTCCAAAACAACAAACCGTATAATATTGTTGTATTGCAGTTACACTCGCAATCCAAATTATATATCCAGGCTTGCTTAAGCGAGCTAAAGCAAATATGAAACAAGATAAGCGTTGTAATTGGTTCACTAGTATGTCAAATGATTCGAAACTTCAACAAGACCTGGATACAAATTTTGGATTGCGAGTGTACAGTCACTCATAAAAATTAAGACCCCTCCAGGCCAGGCATTTCTTATACGTGTGGTATCGGTTCTGGCAACAGTATGCATGACTTCAGTGATGGCGCTTGAGAGATGAAGTTGATTTGCTCGACGCATTTGTAGCTAATGATAGATGAGACGAAGCATGAATTGGGATAATGTTTCGAGCAAACCAACCTTCCTCCAAACACCACCCACATCACCACCACCACCTCTGACGTCAGGTACAATGTTACCAGAACCGATATCACACGTGTTAAAAGGTGTCTTGCCTGGGGGTGTCTTTCTTTTATGAGTGACTGTACGTAGTGCTACAATTTCTATATGTTGTAAGCCCTCGAAAATAACAGCGTGTGTACGAAGTCTTGTGGCCGATAGTACAAGGTAAATAAAGTTATATTTACCTTGCTCATGTAGCCTTCATCAGTCCTCAACTTTCTCAATACAGAAAATAATATATTTGTCTATATGAAAGGCGAAGATAGAATTCTGACTGCTTGGCCAGAGAGAGAGATAAAAAAAAAACTTATGTTATAAATGGGAAGGAGTCAGTGAGGAGGAACAGCAAGCACACACAAAGGAAAGAGAAGGAAAGGAGAGACAGTTGAAGAATGATGGATTGATTGATATTAGGAGCCGCAACAGCGAGGTCATATAGCGCCAGAGATAGGTGATAGAGAGGTGAGACAGCAAGCAGGAAGGAAATTGAAAGAAAAGATGGACAATTGAAGAAAGAGTAACCAATGAGTGCTTGGGTGTGTAGACAGTGTGTGCAATAGTCAATAACTTTATCAAGGGTGTGTAGACAGTGTGTGCAATAGTCAATAACTTTATCATGGGTGTGTAGACAGTGTGTGCAATAGTCAATAACTTTATCATGGGTGTGAGACAGTGTGTGCAATAGTCAATAACTTTATCATGGGTGTGTAGACAGTGTGTGCAATAGTCAATAACTTTATCATGGGTGTGTAGACAGTGTGTGTAATAGTCAATAACTTTATCATGGGTGTGTAGACAGTGAGTGCAATAGTCAATAACTTTATCATGGGTGTGTAGACAGTGTGTGCAATAGTCAATAACTTTATCATGGGTGTGTAGACAGTGTGTGCAATAGTCAGTAACTTTATGATCCCTAGGGCTGTATGCAAGGACACTGATGGTATTTACGACGGTGTGGTGTTTACGAAGGTGTGGTGTTTACGAAGGTGTGGTGTTTACGAAGGTGTGGTGTTGACGACGGTGTGGTGTGTACGACGGTGTGGTGTGTACGACGGTGTGGTGTTTACGACGGTGTGGTGTTTACGACGGTGTGGTTTTTACGACGGTGTGGTGTTTACGACGGTGTGGTGTTTACGACGGTGTGGTGTTGACGACGGTGTGGTGTGTACGACGGTGTGGTGTGTACGACGGTGTGGTGTTTACGACGGTGTGGTGTTTACGACGGTGTGGTGTTTCCGACGGTGTGGTGTGTACGACGGTGTGGTGTGTACGACGGTGTGGTGTGTACGACGGTGTGGTGTTTACGAAGGTGTGGTGTTTACGAAGGTGTGGTGTTGACGACGGTATGGTGTTGACGACGGTATGGTGTTGACGACGGTGTGGTGTACAATGACTTCCTACACCCCCATCACCCTATCACTCCTTCACCCCTATCACTCCCCTCACCCCTATCACCCCCCTCACCCCTTCACCACCTTCACCCCTATCACCCCCATCACCCCGATCACTCCTTCATCCCCCTCACCCACATCACTCCTTCCTCCCCTTCATTCATATCACCCCTATCACCCTATTATCTCTTTCACCCCCCTCACACTATCACCCCCATCACTCCCCTCACCCACATCACCCCTTCATCCATATCAACCCTATCACTTCCCTCACCCCTTCATCCCCCTCATCTCTATCACCCCTCACCCACATCATTCCTTCATCCATATTGTTACAACCAGGACGTTGAAAACTCTTAAACAGTTAAAAGTAATTATTTAATTCCAGGCTCTAGTCCTACGGCTATAACAATAAGTTGAATTAATAAAGAACTTGAAACATTTAGATAATATAATGTAAATAAAGACAATAAATGACAAACAACTAAACACCTTATAACTATAAACTTAACCTATACATATACAAGAATAACTGGTGAGACATAAGAGAAAAGAACAGAATATATAATAAACGATACGTATGTGAATGTAGACAGATTACTGGCAGACACTCGTTATGGTGGTGGTATCGAGTGTGTAGGCTGAGAGGAGGTGGATGGAGAAGGAGACCCTTACAGGGTGAGTGGGGCCTTGATACTGACTGTGTGTCTTGACGACGACTGGAAGTCACCTCTTCTGAGGCCTCATGAACCCCCGAACCCAACTCCATAGTGAGTTCGGATGATTTAGGCCAATATTGGTAGTGGTAATTGAAGGTAGTTAGGAAGTAGAGTGGTGTAGAGGAGAGGGTCGTAACAATATCAACCCTATAACTTCCCTCACCCCTTCATCCCCCTCATCTCTATCACCCCTCACCCACATCACCCCTTCATCCATATCAACCCTATCACTTCCCTCACCCCTTCATCCCCCTCATCTCTATCACCCCTCACCCACATCAACCCTTCATCCATATCAACCCTATCACTTCCCTCACCCCTTAATCCCCCTCATCTCCATCACCCCTTCACTATAATTGTAACTATCCTCCTACAATGACACCTTACTATACAAGGTCATCGTACCGGTACCATACCATCCATCGTCAACACCAAACACATTTTTATTAGAACGAAAAAAATATTCCAATGTTATAACTTTTAAGAGGACAGTATACGTTTGGTACAGCCACAATCAAATATCCACCGACATTTTCCTTCCATCGTAGTAAATATCTTGGTAATAAAGAACAACACGTGTATGACTTTGCAGCACCTCATAATAATAATAATTGAGGGGGTTCAGTTGACGTAAGGTGTTGTTGTATGATTATATTTCGATATGATACTGATTTACTTGCACGATGAAAGGAAAGTGTCGGTGGTTATTTGATTGTGGCTGTACATTGGAGCACCTCAATTCCTCCAAAGTAACCCAGGCAACAAAACCAGATGATAAAAAAATGATGAATGCCTGTTGTCCGGAGTATATTTTGAGGAATCAGTTGCTCCAGATTTACCAACCCCTTAAGGGTTGATTCGCTTGTTGGTAATTTGGAAGGCTACTGATTCCTCCTAACTATATGCCAGAATACAAAGCCCTTAATGGTATACAAATAGGGGATCTGTTTTCTGGTATAGTTTGGGGGAATCATTTACTCCATATTTACCAACACTGTATTGCTACACTCCTAAATACTATCTAATGCTAACATTCTTCTTGACAATGCTTGGATCAAAACGAATAAACTCTCTCACTGTTTTTTTTTTCTTATTGTCTATTATCTGGGCATTAAGGCAGCTTATTATTTGTTTCGTCTCTCTCTCTCTCTCTCTCTCTCTCTCTCTCTCTCTCTCTCTCTCTCTCGAGACAACCACCTTGCCGTCGGTGAGAGAGCTTGTGTGATCTGTTTGAATTTTGCTAGCTATGCTGGGGGACATTTAGTCCAGTTGGGTTAACCGTGCCAGAAAGGTAGCGTTATTAGGATCCTGACTAAGAGTTGTCAAATCTTCATGTTAATATTAAGTTTCACAACTGCTCTTCAACTGTCCTAAAAAAAAAAAAAAAAAAAAAAAAAAAATCTTCATCATTTTCGATATAAGTTTTTATTGTTAAGGACCTCACCAGCTACCTTATGTCGTGTGAGAAGGGAGGCTTTGGAACCTCCTAAAACAACGCCTTTTAACGCTCACAGGTTTCGAAAGGGCTGAGATTGAAGGGATCTCAGGCGTGTGGGGTACGAGTAATGGAGATGCCTCAGGACCCCCGTAGGTATTCTCTTAGATTAATAAGCCTGACCAGCTCCCTGTGACCGTTCTTAGGTGCCTAAAGGCTCGACTGCTCTTTGGTGAGAGAGCTTTCGTGCCTCGCTGGCTGCCAGGCCAGTAAAAGATCTCGGATTAAGTCGTGGACATTTAGTTTTACTATTTGCTTTAAGTTTGGCCGCGGATGGAGGATTAGTAGGGATTAGTAGGACGACGGTTACACTTCAAGCACCCCTGTCGAAAAATCAGAGTCCCATTTACTTAGGACTCTTGTGCTGCTCAGTTGGGAGCTGCGGCACGATTGGGGCCGTCTGGCCCAGGGGAGACCTTAGGGTTGGTGTGCTTGGCTCATAAGGTTTCTGTTGGCCGAACGACCGAAAACCTTCTGGAAATAGGCGGATGAGACTTATGCGAGACCAAATCACATTACCCTTTCTTTTGTATTATTGGTCTTAAATTGAATTAGAGCGAGATGACTGGTCCATCAGCAAGAAAATTTACATGTACTACATGCAAGGTGTACCGCTGGTGTGAGGACTTCAGCGGGAGGAGTGTGAGCGACCTAGACTCCTCGAGTGTCTGCGACTTTTGCAAACTCGAGGAGAGGTTGATGAAGCACATCTCACTGCTCACGAAGGAGAACAACTCCCTAAAGGAGGAAGTTCTCCGGATGGACTCACAGAGGTGTGACTGCCATGTGAGAGACAAGGCAGTCTAAGGAGCTTCTTCACCGGAGAGCTCCACCACGGCGGTAAAGAATAATAAGAAGAAGAACAAGAAGAAGAAGAACAAGAAAAAGAACTACAAGAAGAACAACAACAACAATGAAGAGGGAAAAGAGACTGTAGAAGGAAAAGAGACTGCAGAAAAGTGTGATGGAAAAGAGGAGGGGAATATGGAGCAGGGAGAAAAACCCAAGAAGACAGTTGAGGAGGGATTAGAGGAAAGTGAGGAATCAAATAAGAAGGAAAAGAAAATGAAGAAGGAAAAGAAGAAGAAGAAGCAGCCTGGAGGAAGTGACGAGCCCGGCAGGAATTCAAAACACTCTCGGGTTCCTCACAAGGCATCTCGTGCTCCTACCAAGGAGAGGCCTGTGGATATACACATTGTAGGTGATTCCCAGGCACGAGGGCTGCAACCCCTAATGGTAGATCGCCTTCACACTTCTGTGAAGGTGAATTGTTTGCCGGGTTGTGGCAATGCTGACCTCCGAAAGGAAGCTGAGAGGATCCAAACGTCCAGATCTGCTGTCATTGTACTCATGGTGAGTGGTAATGACATCTACCTGAGAAATGGTAGAGTAGGCATGACCGAAGGAGTCCTCTCGGATGTGCTCGGTGCAGTAGATGACTGTGGGTTAAAAACCCGCAGAAGGGTAGTTGTTGGCATGCTCCCAAGGAGAGGCCCTTTAGGGACTGCTCTGTCAAAGAACATTGCAGTAAATCAGCGCCTGGCTGATTTGTGTACTGCCGAGGGGGTGTTCTTTGTGGACCCCTACACCTCACTCTTTGGTAGAGACGACCTCTTCCAGAGGGATGGCACACATCTCTCACTAAAGGGAAGGAAGTGCTTTCCAAATTAATGGAAGACGCCATCCGACGATGTCTCTGGTGGAATTCTTTCATTTTGTTTTCAGTGAGCATGATCGGGATAAAGCGGTCGATGTTGTCTACTTAGACTTTCAGAAAGCCTTTGATAAGGTACCCCACCGCCGCCTCCTTCGGAAAGTGCGTGCACTGGGCATAGACGGAAATGTGGCAAATTGTATAGAGAACTGGCTAAGTGACAGACGGCAGCGGGTGGTAGTGAATGGACAGGCTTCAGAGTGGGTGCCCGTTACTAGCGGTGTTCCCCAAGGTTCTGTTCTGGGACCACTACTGTTTATCATCTATGTTAATGACGTGGATGGTGACATGGTTGCCAAGATTTCCAAATTCGCCGATGATACTAAGCTTGGTATGAATGTCGCGAAAGAAGGAAATACTACCCGCTTACAAGAAGATCTTAGGAAGATCGGGGAGTGGTCTGACACGTGGCAAATGCCATTTAACGTGAAAAAATGCAAAGTTATGCATATAGGCCACAGAAACCCCCGAACAGAGTATAACCTTAAGGGCAATGCTCTCGTAAGCACTGATACTGAGAAAGACTTGGGTGTAACTATCACCAGCGACCTCAAGTTCTCAAAGCAGTGTATTGAGGCTGAGAAGAAAGCCCAAAGGATGTTAGGGTACATAAAGCGACAGTTTGGATACCGGAACAAGGAGATAGTACTTTGTCTGTACAATTCCCTTGTCCGACCGCACCTGGAGTATGCAGTCCAGTTTTGGAGTCCTTCCTACCGAAAGGATATCACGAGATTGGAACGAGTGCAAGCCAGGGCAACCAAACTTATACCCTCTCTTAGACACAAGAGCTATAAAGATCGGTTGGTAGAACTCGACCTGTTCTCTTTGGAAACCCGGAGACTGCGTGCTCAGCTTATCGAAGTGTTTAAAATACTACGAGGCTTTGACAATGTAAACTACAGGGACATTTTCCAACTCAGTGAGGGCACAACCAGGAATCATGGCTACAAACTTGAACTGAAGCAATACAACCGTGATCTGTGTGGTAAGTTCTTTACATACAGCATCTGCTGTACTTGGAACGCACTTCCTGCTGATGTAGTCAACAGCAACTCTGTGGATCAGTTCAAGTCCAGATTAGACAAAGCCTTAAACCACCGTCTAGGTGTTTAAGCCGTTGTGCGAGTGTTCCTTGATGGTTTCACATGACACATTCGAGGACGGTCGCCTACTTGCGCAACTAAACCCACAGGTACCCTCTTTGTATGGATCGTAAGGTCCCCTAGGGTACTTCTTTTCCTTGTAACTCCTTGTAACTCTCTCTCTCTCTCTCTCTCTCTCTCTCTCTCTCTCTCTCTCTCTCTCTCTCTCTCTCTCTCTCTCTCTCTCTCACTCTCTCTCTCTCTACCCGCTTACAAGAAGATCTTAAGAAGATCGGGGAGTGGTCTGACACGTGGCAAATGCCATTTAACATGAACAAATGCAAAGTTATGCATATAGGCCACAGAAACCCCCGAATAGAGTATAACCTTAAGGGCAATGCTCTCGTAAGCACTGATACTGAGAAAGACTTGGATGTAACTATCACCAGCGACCTCAAGTTCTCAAAGCAGTGTATTGAGGCTGAGAAGAAAGCCCAAAGGATGTTAGGGTACATAAAGCGACAGTTTGGATACCGGAACAAGGAGATAGTACTTTGTCTGTACATTTCCCTTGTCCGACCGCACCTGGAGTATGCAGTCCAGTTTTGGAGTCCTTCTTACCGAAAGGATATCACGAGATTGGAACGAGTGCAAGCCAGGGCAACCAAATTTATACCCTCTCTTAGACACAAGAGCTATAAAGATTGGTTGGTAGAACTCGACCTGTTCTCTTTGGAAACCCAGAGACTGCGTGCTCAGCTTATCGAAGTGTTTAAAATACTACGAGGCTTTGACAATGTAGACTACAGGGACATTTTCCAACTCAGTGAGGGCACAAACAGGAATCATGGCTACAAACTTGAACTGAAGCGATACAACCGTGATCTGTGTGGTAAATTCTTTACATACAGCATCTGCGGTACTTGGAACGCGCTTCCTGCTGATGTAGTCAACAGCAACTCTGTGGATCAGTTCAAGTCCAGATTAGACAAAGCCTTAAACCACCGTCTAGGTGTTTAAGCCGTTGTGCGAGTGTTCCTTGATGGTTTCACATGACACATTCGAGGACGGTCGCCTACTTGCGCAACTAAACCAACAGGTACCCTCTTTGTATGGATCGTAAGGTCCCCTAGGGTACTTCTTTTCCTTGTAACTCCTTGTAATCTCTCTCTCTCTCTCTCTCTCTCTCTCTCTCTCTCTCTCTCTCTCTCTCTCTCTCTCTCTCTCTCTCTCTCTCTCTCTCTCTCTCTCTCTCTCTCTTCATTTTCTTTTTCCCCTCTCCACATAGGCCTTCTTGTTGTTGGTGACTGTTGTTGATGCCGGCTTTGTGAAAAAAGTTTTTGGTGTCGTCCTGCTGAACCAAACTTCCCTGACCTAGAAGATGTCGGTGTCTTGGCAACGTGAGATGTGTTGGTGAAACAGGTCGAGGCAAGGTGAGGCGGACATCCACTACCAGTCCATGATGACAGGGGGTGGTGAGTTGATAGGTGTGGTGTCAGTAGTCCTCCTCCTCCTCCTCCTCTTCCTTATCGTCTGCTATTCCCCTTCATCTTCCAGGAATATGTTGTTGGTGGACAGTCCTTCGCAGTGGTGGAGGTGCAGCAGGAACTGGCGTTGGTGTCCTCCTCCATCACTGGGTCTTTTAGTGAAGGCTTAGGTGATGGTGGTGGTGCCTTCCCACACTTCCCCAAGTTGAGTGGGCGAAGCAGCAATAAGGCCGATTCACACGACCCGTTTTCGTTCCGGCAGGCAGGCAGCCTGCTTGACGCCATCAACAATTCTTAAATGCATTTTAATGTAACTGTTGACACAACCCGTCACCCTGTCAGCGGCAGCCATCCTTCGGCCGACTAACACGGATCGGATTCCTTCTTGAGAATACCTGGCCCGTTAAACGGCGGCTTGATGGCGCCTGGCAGATGGGTGATGAGCCGTGTGTACACTGGCTCAAAAAAGTACCGCGCAGGTGGGGTCCGATGGTTCTGCAAATGATCGCTACAGCTCATGATAAACAAGCTCGTTTTCAGTAGCCATCGTCTTAGTTGTCAGAATGTTTCACGAGGGAAATGCGCGATACTTTTTTTATCGAGTGTACATGAACCCATACAGCACCCGTCCATCTACCTTAGTAAGCGTACCCGCAGTTCCACACATTTTCTGACGGAACACTGCCAGAGTGCCGGGCGAATGACTGTCTGCAGTGATTGTCGGTCAGGCCACAAACGGTCAGTATAAATACATAGTCGCTAAATGACACCGAGCTGGCGGCCTGCCTGTCGGAACCAAAACGGGTCATGTGAATCGGCCTTTAACCGGCGGCGGGGGTAGGCTAGAGTCGGGGTTGGTGACGAATTCGCTCTGCTCCTCCCTCGTCTGCTGCCTCGTTTCTTGGTGGTGGTGGTGGTGGTGGTGGTTGTAGATCAGGAGAAATGGTTATTGGTGGTAAACCATTCCTCCTGAAGATGTCCTGGAGGAGGTCGGAAAGATGACCCAGCACTTCTTCAGCTAAGGCACCAGTAGTCTAGGTGCAGATGGTGACAATGTCTGCCTACTGCTGCCGTCGCTGAGGTGGTTGGGAGTCTGCCATCTTCCTCACGCGGGCGTGGAGTGAGCTGAGGACTTTTCCACCATCAAGTCCGGCTACGTGGGTAGCCTCCACGCCCTTCCTCCACGGTGAAGGACACCTTCTCCCCATCCCTCAATAATGGTGGTGAGGTCATGGCGGCAAAGAGAAGGATGCCCTTCCTGTGGATGAAGTAGTTGTGGTTGTCTACAACTGGTCAAGGGCTGATTCACACGACACCGTCACGTCACATCACATCACGTCACCGTCCCGTCAACCGTACATGTATCACGTCACGTCACCTTTTCGTCAAAAGCTTCGTGCAATTCTCACTCATCCTTCAAACATAATGGCATCACATAGGCTTGGGTTGAAAAAGCTGATAATAATTGTACTGTTAGATGAAGAGGAGCAATTATACTAAATAAAGAAGAGGATATAGATATATAAATCCCTTAGGAAATACTGTACAAGTACAGTCGTGGTCAAATATAATCATCCATATAGAGGTAACTGACATAAGAATTTGACAGCTTCCCTCTGTTAATTAGCTGATAAACTTTCCAATAAATAGGTTAAGTACCATCTTTTAATTTAAAACAAGCAGCTACTTAAAACAATAACATATGTGAACGTGAAAACATTAGACAGTAAGTTGTTTGAGATACCCATGATTATTATTGACCACGACTGTACAATGTGAATATTGGACACTGTACAAAGAACTGGAAGAAGACGAGCACAAATTTTTCCAGTACTTCAGAATATCAAGATTCATATTTAACTGTCTATTGAAAAAAAGATAGAAAAAGACATTGCCAAGAAAAACATTATTTTCATAGAGGCAATTAAATAAAAAGAAATACTGGTTGTATGCTTAAGGTCAGTACCAACACAGCACGTCACGTCAAAATATTCTTGGTGAGAATCCGTGCCGTGACGTGACGGTGCCGTGATGTGACGTGACGGTGTTGTGTGAACATCACTGTTTGTTTACTCAGAAGAAATTTTGACGTGACGTGACGTGACGATGTAGTGTGAATCAACCCTAAGGGGTTAATACACTTTTGATTCATCAGAGTGCCTTGATTCCTCCAAAATATAATTATATGATATGACACAGGACCTGATGAACTAATGGTGTCCTGTTGCTTGGAATGGTTTGGAGGAATTAGTTGCTCCAGATTTGCCAACACTGTGCTACCCCATTTATTAAGATAAGGAACTACACAGTGTTTTTATATTGTCGTAGGCAATTGAAACTTTAATGCAATTTATTGGTTACAAATCCTGGAGTAATACAGCACTTGTGTAGGTGAAATACCACGGTTTAGTTCTTAACTATAACCTTGTATTGGTGCACGGATAAAGCCCCAGTGGACAAAACACTAGTGGACAGAACCCCAATGGACAGAAACGCAGTAGACAAAACCCCAGTAGACAAAACACCAATTGACAAAACCCCAGTAGACAGAACCCCAGTTGACAAAACCTCAGTCAAGTATAAAAAAAAAATATGGTTGCAAACACATGAGTCTATTTGTTATGTAAATAAAAATATACAAATCACATAATTATGAAATATAAAGTAAATAACACACATGATAAAAATATCATGATAAGTTACTAGTCTGTTTAATTAAGATGGTAATTCTTTTTTGGTACATTGAAGTTCCTTGATTCCTCCAGAGTATGCCAGGAAACAGGACCAGAAGAGTAAAAATAATGGTGTTCTGTTGCTTGGAATTGATTGGAGGATTCAGTTGCTCCAGATTTACCAACACAAAGCTTTCCCCTTAAGGGATTAGTGTAGTATTGATTAATCAAATTATTCCTCTCAACTCTTCCACCCGCATATAGGGAGTATTGCCTGCAGTGATGTGAGCAATACTTTAAGGGTTTTGGCGCCCCTTCGGCCCAAGCCACTCCTTTTCAGTTCTTCAACTGTCACTCTTTTCATTTTATTTCCTTCCTGCTTGCTGTCACACCTCTCTATCACCTTTTTTGGCGCTATATGACCTCGCTGTTGCGTGGCCTAATATCAATCACTCAATCAATCAATTTCAACTTTTCCAGGCAATATATAGACCACCATTTGTTTCGCTAATCTGGTCCTATTTCCTGGCAAACTATGGAAAAATCAAGGCGCTCTGATGAATCAAAAGTCTACAATCATCTTAAAGCGAATACATGAATCAATTATTGATAGTAGGAAATCTTTCACACTCTTTGACCCTGATTGACGGCCAGAACACAAGTTTACAAGATATTCATTGAGAGGCTTCTATGCTTTGTGGTATTGTTTAAGAGGTCGTTTCCCAATCTGGTCCGGTGTGTGTTTGTTTTTTTGTTTTTTCTACCCTGGAGATAGGGTTTATGAAGCCAAGATCAACTCCTATTCACACACACACACACACGTCACGACTTGAGAACTGAAACCCGGTCACAGAGAGAGAGATTGCATTGCAGTGGCAGCGAGCACCGCATTCTGTTGCAAGGTTGTAATCACAATTTAGATACTTGGGTGGAGGTGACCATTGAATAATGAATTATTCCACCCTTCACATCCTTTATTATTATATATTATTATATATATATTATTATTAAAAGTCAGAAGAAGGAAAGATGTGGTACCCGTGGGTATGATATTGATGCACTTAGAAGGGAAGGAGAGGAAAGGGAAGAGTTTTGATTAGAATGCAGAAATAGGTTCTTGGTGCTGGATGCGTTGGAAGAGGGGGAGAGAAGTGTGGATGAGGTGTGGGGGGATGTGAACAAAATTTTGCATGAAACTGCTGATCATACGATCGGAAGAAGACGTAGATGTAGGAGAAAGACATGGATGTCAGATGAAACGTGGGATATGATAAAAAAAGAGACGTGAAGCGAAATTGAGGAGTGAGATGCATTGTGATGATGATAATGAGATTGAGATAGCAAGAGCTGAGTATTGGAGTTTGCATTCAGAAGTCAAAAGGTTGGCAAGGAGAGATAAAAGAAGATATGTAGATGGAAAGGTTACAGAAACTGAAATTTTAATAAATAGAAATGATGGACAGAGTCAAAGGATAGCATATGAATCAATTAGAAAACTGAGTGGCAATGCAAAGAAACGCAAGGAAATACTTGTTAGAGATAGGGATGGTAATTTACTGACTAAAGATGGAGATATTAAAAACAGATGGAAAGAGCACTTTGAGATAGTTCTTAATAAGCCAATACCGCCTGAAGAAGATATACCACCTGCTGAGGAAGATTTAAATATAGAAACAGGAGAGATAAGGATGGGGGAAGTGGAGAAGGCAATGAAACAGTTAAAGAATAATAAAGCACCAGGGGAGGATGGTTTATTTCCAGAAATGTTTAAAGTGGAGGAGGATAGATTAACAATGATCTTGACCAAGTTATTCAATAGGATATGGGTAACAGGAATAATACCATCAGATTGGAAGTATGGTGTGATTGTTAAAATTCCCAAGAAAGGAGACCTGAGTGAATGTGGTAATTGGAGGGGAATCACTTTGTCACCGATAGCCTTGAAAGTGTTTAGTAGAGTGTTGTTAAATAGGCTGGAGCCAGTGGTTGATGATATACTTAGGAACGAGCAGGCCGGTTTTAGAAAGGGACGTGGTTGTAATGATCAATTTTTTATTATTAGGCATTTAATGCAACAAGTAAATGAAATGAGAGTTCCGTTGAGCTTTTGCTTTGTTGACTTCGAAAAAGCATTTGATAGTGTTTCGAGAGGGACTATGGGGAAGATTATGAGGCTTTATGGAATACCGGAGGAGTTTGTGAAGGTCGTTACGAACATGCATGATGGCACATTTTGTAAAGCGATGGTTGATGGTTGTATGAGTGATCCATTTGAAGTCAAGTCAGGTGTGATTCAGGGTGGCATCTTGTCACCTTTGTTGTTCGTATTGGTCATAGATTACGTAATGAAAAGGGTTGGTACAGAAACTGGTGCAGGTATACTTTGGGGAGAGAATGGGAAGCTCTTGGACCTGGATTATGCAGATGATATAGTTTTGATGTGTGATGGGCCGGAGGAGATGCAGAGGGTGTTGGATTGTTTAGTGAGAGAGGGCTTAAGGGTGGGTTTGGTTATTAATTGTGGAAAAACTGAAATTATTAATATGAACATGGAAAATGCACAGGACTGTATGATTGGAGGTGTGGTGGTAAAGCAGGTTGAAACGTTTAAATATTTGGGTACCTGTTTAACGAAGGATGGTTCTTTGACCTTAGAATACGAAGAAAGGTTAAGAAAGGCAAATCAGGCAATGGGAATGCTTAAAACTGTTTGGAATAATAAAAATTGTTCTGTGCATACAAAAATGTACAGTACAGCTAATATGGACCGTAAATTCTTGGTGTTTGAAAATAAGGTACTTAGAAGAATATTAGGAATTAAGTGGTGGGATAGGATATCGAATAGCAGAATTAGAGAAATAACAGGGGTACAGCTAGTTGATGAATATTTAGGATGTCACGTTGGAAGTGATTAGGTCATGTGTATAGAAGACATGAGATAGTACGAGATACACTAGGGTGGGTAGCACATGGTACAAGAAGAAGAGGAAGGCCTAGGGAGACGTGGGTGAGAACAATGAGGCGGGAAGCGGGAGATGAATGTTGGGGAGATTTGGAGGAGTTAGCTCAGGATAAGGTGTGGTGGCACGAGTTCATTGAGGCCCTATGCATCCCCGTGGGTGCTACAGGAAATGATTGATTGATTGATTGACATATAGGTAACTAAAATAAATTGCTGTCAAATTATTTCATGCTCACATATTATGTTATTGTTTTGAAAAGTGAGTAGCTGTTTGTAGTAATTTAAAAAATGGCACTTCACCTCTTTATTGGAAAATCTATCAGCAACCGAACAGAGGGGAACTATCACCCCATTGTGGATGATTATTACTGACCACGACTGTACGTATGGAATTGTTTCAGACTCTGTCAATGTGGGGGAGAGGGAACAACCAGGGTCACATGTGTACCAATTGTCACCACGGTCCTACGACAACCAAACCCGGCTGACTGTGTGGCTGAGGGAAGCAATACAGGATGAGGAAGAGAATACAGACCAATCTCTTGTTACCAGTCTCTCTGCCTTCACACTCTGTATGTGGTTCCATGTGGTGACCTTCCTTGACCTCAGTTGTCTACTTAGCTATGCACTCAGCGCTCGGGACGATGATGTTATCCATGTCTGTAAGTGAGGTTGGTAGTACATTGGCAGACATACTATATGAAACATACGTACTTCAAACATGGCTCCTCATTAACACAAAGCTAGGATAAGATGTTTTGTATAAGGCATGTCCTAATCTATGCTTGATAAGGTGATTGTTTTATGTGTTTGTTTCATATGTTCACAACTGTACTCCTACATGTGATACCATCTAGCGTAGCCTATAAATAGTTTTCTCTCACTCTAATGTTTAAGGCTATATACTGTCCACCTCTGAAAATTGACAATGCATATCTTTGGATAATTAATATTAGAGGATACAGATGCAAGCCCTTTCTAGTGATTTTGCCCGATCATTTTTATGCAGGTAATGTGAATCTTCCACTTAAATTTTGCCTTGAATTCAATTGCACGACAGTACTTTCTCCCTTCCAGCTAGAAAAACTCTTAAAGCCCATTATGCTGTCTATACTTTGTTGAATTTTCTTATCGTTGTTTATCTGCAGTCACACGGCCTGACGGGTTAGAAGTGGACTACATAGGTCACAACGTACAACATCACCTGAAGCTACGGCCAATATTTTGGTACTCAGCCTGCCTGGTGGTGGATGAGGAACAGGTGGGTGTGTGGGTAGCTGGAAGGGGTCAGCACCACCCAGCCTCAAACCCACCCCTGCTCCTCAACGGGTCCCTAGTGGCTGGACAAGAGCAAGATGAACTAGATGGTGGCTTCATCGGCAATCAGGCATTCATAGGACATCCCACAGGCCTAACACTATGGCCAACTGCTCTATCCCCTCATCAGGTGCAGGGTTGGTCTGCGTGTCAACAGCAGGACGTAACAGCAGTAATGATAGCCTGGGAAAACCTGAAGTGGACAGTTCACAATGAGTCTGGTAGTGTCACCATTCACCACGACGGCCCCTGCAATCAAGGACATCACAGCAAGGGAGAGTTATTCTTCTTTACTAATATGCTATCATGGTCTGAGGCACATACTTTCCTTCAGAGATCCGAGATGGTGATGGCTGCCCCGAGTGATGAGCAGGAATGGAGACAGGTCACACAACTCACATTCTACATGCCTCAGTGTAGCAATGCATACTCAGAAGGGGTGAGCATATGGTTGGGTATCTTTGTGAACGAAACATCTCAGATGGCCCTTAGTGAGGATTATAATAAGAATTTCTATGACTTCCTGGCCATCCGCATGGAGAGGCTGACAGGGAATCCTGACTCTTACCCAGTGAGCCAGGACCAGCAAAGGTCGTGGCACCAGGAGAACCAGGACAGTGAGTTGTGTTTCATTGCTCGTTATATCCGCCCACCACAGCCTATCAGCTTGATGGGACTGTGCCCAGTCAGCGCCTCACTTTGGTCTAAAGAAATCAACTTCGTGGTAAGTTCCTCTGCTCTCAAGGATAGCAACAACAGTAGCATCTACTTACATGAATATGGTCGTTACCACATCATCTGGGACAAAGTGAGTGAATCATGGTGCCTGAGATGGGAAGGAGAGGGTTGGAATCCCCTGGCTTGTACAAAAACACTCCTGCCACCATTGGGTCGACATCCATGGAAACTGCACACCGAATTGTGCAACAATACCATGAACAGCACTCAGATAATGGTTCTCAGCACCTGTACCTCTGATAGATTTACATGTACTGACTCCACATGTATCAATCTATCACAGCGCTGTGACAACGTTATCGACTGTAGCGACGGAATAGATGAGAGGGACTGCTTCACCTGCATCACACCCCAGGGCTACGTGAATGCCATGCCCCCAATGATCCCTGTACAGATCTCCGTGGAGGCTGAGGTGACAGACCTGGGGCAGACTGACCTACTGGCATCCACCTTGACACTCACTGTCACACTGATGCTCAGCTGGATTGATGAACGTCTAGAGTTCCATCATCTACAGAATGACACAGATGGTGTGCTGACAACGGTCGTCCTCAAACTAGACCAAAAGGTGAGACACATAATTTCAGTGGCCTCCACTAGTAACGAGCACACCGTCCATTGGATTTAGCGAAATATGACACCGCTGTGTTTGTTAACTTGTAGTATTAGTATGTGATTGGACAGAACTCACCCATGTTAATTAAAGGATTTACCATAAGAACGCCATGTAAACAAACACAGTGGTGCCACATATTGTCAAACCCACCAGATACTGATTGATACTAGTGGAGATAAGTGTTCATATAGACAGTATATATTTATTACTACACCTTCACACATCCTCGCTTTTACTCCAACTATCATTTCTCATTTGGGGTGTTTCCAGTATTCGAGGATTCTGGAACGAAATCTGTACTCATAAGTAATTCACAGATAATTTCAGTATATATATGTAAATGGAAGAAAATTTTTACTCAATCTTGTTTAAATGTAAGAAGTGTCTTAGAATTATAGAAAGGGAGCTTATGCTACATAATTGCTTCGACAAAGTACAGTAAAACATTTATTACACCATATTCTACCGTATTTAATTCAGACCCACGCATACTTAAGGAGGCACTCGGTCGATGCAATCACCGATACAAAGGCATGTTTTTTTTTTTTTTTTTTTAATTCATTGCCCCATAGTGTCAGTCAATAGGCAGACAACAGTACACAAGGGTAGGCGGGACTCACGAGAACCCAATGACCACACACACACACAAGCACACACACATGTGCACACACACACACATCACGAAAACATAACAGAATGAAGCACAAGTATACAGACAAATATTTACATCATGACCTACTTAAATCCACCAAAACGAGGGTGGCGCACCAGAAGTTCCTCCAGAACCTAATGGTTCAGCAGGTGTCGACAAACCACATCAAGTGGCAGGCCCTGGGGCAGCAAGTGTCGGACAGTGGGGCAGGCTAGGCAATAGTGCTCTATAGTGTTAGCACGAGGCGCTCGACACAAGCGACACTCAGTGAAAGGAGGCTCACCCTGCATCCCAGCAACCTGCCACGGTGGCCGGTAGCCAAGCCTCAAACGAGCAGAGACTACATTGTGCCTCCGAACCATGAGGCCTCGACGACGGTAGGAAAATTTGTGATGGCATACAGACTCGTAATGGGTGATGGAGATGCATCCCTGCGTCGCCGTACAGGGAGGAGAGCGGCGGAGCGGACTTTAGAGAGGTAACATGTCAGGGAGAGAGGACGTCCAGCACCACGAGGAGGCAGATGGCAGGCTTCCTTTGCGAGTCTGTCAACTGTACCATTGTGACGTAAACCTACATGGGATGGCACCCATAAAAATTTGACAGTCAATTTACGATGACGCATTAAGGCCAAAAACGATAAAATCTGCTGAATAACAGTAGAGTGTGTATGCTGAACACTAGAGAGGGAATGAAGGGTAGGGTTGGAGTCACAAAAAATGGCAGCATTCACTCCACGTTGACAAACAGCACTAACAGCATCCAGAATGGCATACAGTTCACACAATGTTGAGCTAGAGTGGTTACAGAGACGAAGGCCAACCCAGCCCCCTGGAGGTGACTCCAGGTCAGGCGAGAAAACGGCACAACCTGCTGCACCATCCACCTGCATTGAGCCATCAGTGTAGAGGCAGTATGGATCTGTGATGGAGGAAGTCACTGTTTCTATGTGTTCCAGAGCCAACTGCCGCTGTAGAGAAGGCAGCTCCGACTTGGAAGTAGGTGTAAAGCTCACATCAGGTGTTGGTAGTATCCATGGAGGGGGCCCTGGGGGGACGTCTGCAACCATTATATCTATATTAAGACCACGGAGCACAGAGGAAACAGACCTTATAAGAGTACGTCCAGCAGGCAGTATGGGAGGGACCGGGTAGTTTGGTCTAAGAGAAGTCCTGACTAACTAAGAGTAATTGGGTGAAAGATGTGGGAAATGGAGGCACTTGATAGTGAAGCAAGTAACATTACAATAAATTCTCTCGATTAATGGTGGAAGACGCAACTCGCACTGCATGTTCACTATCCTGGTCGATATTAGACAACCGAGAATTATTCTCATTGCTCTATTCTGAAATTTTTCTAAAGTTTCAAGAGTAGCCCTAGGAAGTTGAATCAAAGCAGGGGAAAGGTAATCAACAACTGAACGGATAAAAGCAATATAGATGGTCCTGGCTACTGGGATGGAGATCCCCGAGGAGTTGTTAGTGAGCCATTGAAGTGGTGTAAGTCGGCGCTGGAGACGACCCAATAAGTCCTGGACAATGGGATGGTCTTGAGGTCTGGCAGGGACAATCGGCCAAATATTGACTGGCTCGCCCAGGTAGCGATACTGGGAACACATGGGAATGACAGTCCCTCCAATGGTGAACACTGGCTGAGCTTGAGGAAGGCGGCAGGTGAATATTCTGCTCTTATCTGGGGAGACAATAATGCCACAGTGAAAGGAGACCACAGAGAAGAAGTCAAGAAACCGCTGGAGATCCCTTGGTGAGGTAGAATGAACACAGATATCATCAGCATAGCATGTAATTGTAGTTTCAGGAATATCAGGGAGAGAAGTGAGCAACCGATGCATCAGAATATTAAATAACAATGGGCTGAGAACACCACCTTGAGGTGTACCAAGATGAAAACTGCGCAAAGGACTGAGTGCACCACTGAAAAACACACGGGAGGTCCTGTTACTCAGGTAGCCCCGAATCCACCGTAGTAGATTACCCTTTACCCCAAAGTCAACCAGTTGATCCAAAATGACGTCTCTATTAGCAACATCGAAGGCACTTCGAAGGTCAATGAAGGCCACCACACTGTCCCCGGAAAGGCAAGAGTACAGGTCGACTAGGCAGTGATGTGTGCTCCGCTGGGGAAGGAAACCAAACAGCATGGAGAAAGGCGATCCTGCAGTCTGTACATGAGACGATTGAGTAAGATTCTCTCCATAACCTTACAGAAACAGGAAGTAAGGGAAATAGGCCTGAACTTCGCAGTGCCGGGCTTAGGGATGGGTATTATTGTGCTGCTGGTCCAGGCTCGTGGTACACAACCGTCACGAAGACAAAGATTGTACAGTCGAAGTAGAGGGTTCCCAGGAACTTGTTGAAGTAGGAGCAGCACAGCATAAGTAATACCATCATCACCAGGAGAAGAAGCTCTACCCCGAGAGAGAGCACGGCGCAACTCCTCCTCAGTTATCTCCTCTGCATCATCGTCATCATCTTGTAACAGAGCAGACATTAGACGTACAGAGAGGCCCTCACACTCACACAGTAAAGAACTCATATACAGGGTGTCTCAAAATTCGTACACTAAATTTAAAGGGTAAGTTATGTAGTGAAAAATAAACACATTTTATTATATACAATGTGTTCTACAAATGAGTTATTTAGGAGATGAACGACTATTATGAATTTTAGCGACTGTGTTGGTAAAACTGAGAGAGAGAGAGAGAGAGAGAGAGAGAGAGAGAGATGGTTTCGTTTTATGGAACATCAACTCCCCTGCTTCTCCTCTGTGAATGCATGCAAAGAAGAAATAGATTTAGGGCTTTATGCCTATCGACTCATTGTGTTGGTCATTAAGGCAGTCAGTCTTGTTACATCAACATATCTTCCCCCAGCCTACAAGGTTGCTATCCTTGTTCTTACAGCCGGGTACTTACTTACTGCTAGGTGAACAGGGACATAGGGGGCTGGGAGCATACAGTTATCAACGCGACTACAGTTTGGATTCGAATAACCTGCGAAGTCACGAAACACGAACAAACCATAACAGCTAAACCGAGCTGCACTGTCGAACACTCTTTCACAGGCTACGTTAATTGTTTTCTTTTTTCTTTTTTTATATATATACTTCAACCTCGAGTTTGTAGGCTGTCAGTAGCCAGTGACTCTTGCGAGGCCCCAAGATTATTGGGTGTCGCACTAGACGAGACAGTAGAGCTTCGTGGTGATGTTGGTACCGTAGCTTCTCTTTTGCCCCACTAGATGACCACACCTTATTTATACACGTCACTATCAGGAGACAAGAGGAGTTACACACACACACACACACACACACGCTAGATGAGACAGTGGAGCTTCGTGGTGATGTTGGTACCGTAGCTTCTCTTTTGCCCCACTACTATCCGTTTCAGCGCCGGACAGACGCTGTTTTTCGCAAATATCTCCTAAACGATTCGTTGTATCAATATAATATTTCAACACACTATCTTTAACACCCGGGCATAATTTATGGCTGACATACCATATTACTATATGTGTTATGCGAGGAGTTTACTCGTGAAAAATAGCACGAAACTGGCCAGTCATATTGACGCATTCGAAGGAAAGTGTGGCCCCCCCAACACCCTCCCAAACCATTCCTAACCACAACTACATCCCCCCCTTCTCACCCCTCCCTCCTCCTCTTCTCCCCCTAGCTCCTCGCCTCCCTCATCACTCGTGTCCCTCCCTATTTCTTCCATCACTGTATTATATATTAGAATGTTATGTAGATGTATATGTATAGATATGATTATTAACTAAGAGTATGGTGCAGTACAATTCTATAGAGGCAAGACGTATTTCACTTTCATAATTACTGTACAACAGCATGTTTACATACATGTAGTATGTAGAAGGTCCATGTTTGCAGTCCTTATGGTCAACCATGCAAGTGAACACGATGTACTGGCATTACCTGTGGTCTGGACCTTCTAGGCAAAGTTATTAGATACTGTGTACCTATTCATTATAAAATGTCAACTTGGTCCAGTTAATATAATGTTATTTTGTTGACTTGTCCCTTTTATATTTATATTATCACCAAATTACATATATATATATATATATATATATATATATATATATATATATATATATATATATATATAATAGTGTAGGATTTAATTATGCAAACATGATAAAACAAAATGTATTCACAATCACTGTCAAGGAAAACGTCATTGTCTTCATCATCACTGGCTTTCACGTTTGTACAATGTGGCAAGACGAAGAACAAACTCTGTCCTGCATCCACGGGGGCAAATGGACAACATTGTTGTTAATAGGTGCGCCGCGGCAGTCAATGATTTCTACCCTGTCACTACTTGAGTCATAGCTTCGGACTGGGGGGTACCTCATACCTCAGAGAGAGGGGGAGGGGATACGGGAGACTGTGAATATTCAATTAAGCGATCTCTACATGCCTATTCAGTGCTAGAATATTTTTATAATATAGGCCCAAAACATGCTCAAAATCGATATTTTGGGTGCCAAAGTCGATATGTGCATGCATCTTCTGTACCCGTTTATATCTCAAATTCAGGCTCAAAACACCCAAAAAATCGATATTTTTGTGTCCCAGAAGCGATCTATACATGCCTACACCGTGTTAGAGTATTTTCAAAATACAGGCCCAAAACATGCTCAAAATCGATATTTTAGGTGCCCAAAGTCAATATGTGTATGCATCTTCTGTACCCGTCTATATCCCAAATTCAGGTTTAAAACAACAGAAAATTCGATATTTTTTGGTCCCAGAAGCGATCTGTACATGCCTACTCCTTGCTAGAATGTTTTCATGATTCAGACCCAAAACATGCGTAAAATCGATATTTTAGGTGCAAAAAGTCGATAAGTGCTTGTATCTTCTGTACCCGTTTATATCTCAAATTCAGGCTCAAAATCCCCGAAAATTCAATATTTTTAAAGTCCCTAAAGCGATCTGTACATGCCTACTCAGTGCTAGAATGTTTTCAAAATATGGGCCCAAAACATGCTAAAAATCGATATTTTTGGTGCCCAAAGTTAATATGTGCATGCATCTTCTGAACCCGTTTATTTCCCAAATTCAGGCTCAGAACACCCGAAAATTCGAATTTTTTTGGTCTCAGAAGCAATCTGTACATGCCTACTCAGTGCTAGAATTATTTCAAAATATGGGCCCAAAACATGCTAAAAATCGATATTTTAGGTGCCCAAACTCGATATGTGAATGCATCTTCTGTACCCGTTTAAATCTCAAATTCTGGCTCAAAATCCCCGAAAATTCGATATTATTGGGTCCCAGAAGCGATCTGTACATGCCTACTCCGTGTTAGAGTATTTTTAAAATACAGGCCCAAAACATGCTGAAAATCGATATTTTAGGTGCCCAAAGTCAATATGTGTATGCATCTTCTGTACCCGTTTTCTTCCCAAATTCAGGCTCAAAATACCCGAAAATTCTATATTTTTCGGTCCCAGAAGCGATCTGTACATGCCTACTCCGTGTTAGAGTATTTTCAAAATACAGGCCCAAAACATGCTGAAAATCAATATTTTAGGTGCCCAATGTCAATATGTGTTTGCATCTTCTGTACCCGTTTATATCCCAAATTCAAGCTCAAAACACCCGAAAATTCGATATTTTTGGGTCCCAGAAGCGATCTGTACGTGTATACTCCGTGTTAGGGTGTTTTTGAAATACAGGCCCAAAACATGCTGAAAATTAATTTTTAGGTGCCCAAAGTCAATATGTGTATGTCTCTTCTGTACCCGGTTATATCCCAAATCCCAGGCTCAAAACACCCGAAAATTCGATGTTTTTGGGTCCCAGAAGCGATCTGTACATGCCTACTCAGTGCTAGAATATTTTTATAATATAGGCCCAAAACATGCTCAAAATCGATATTTTGGGTGCCAAAGTCGATATGTGCATGCATCTTCTGTACCCGTTAATATCTCAAATTCAGGCTCAAAACACCAAAAAAATCGATATTTTAGTGTCCCAGAAGCGATCTGTACATGCCTACACCGTGTTAGAGTATTTTCAAAATACAGGCCCAAAACGTGCTCAAAATCGATATTTTAGTTGCCCAAAGTCAATATGTGTATGCATTTTCTGTACCCGTCTATATCCCAAATTCAGGTTCAAAACAACAGAAAATTCAATATTTTTGGGTCCCTTAAGCGATCTATACATGCCTACTCAGTGCTAAAATGTTTTCAAAATATAGGCTCCGAAAATGCTAAAATTGATATTTTAGGGGTCCAAATTCGATATGTGCATGCATCTTCTGTACCCGTTTATATCTCAAATTTAGGCTCAGAACACCCGAAAATTCGATATTTTTGAATCCCAGGAGCGATCTGTCCATGCCTACTCAGTGCTAGAATGTTTTTAAAATATGGGCCCAAAACATGCTAAAAATCGATATTTTTGGTGCCCAAACTCGATATGTGCATGCATTTTCTGTACCCGTCTATATCCCAAATTCAGGTTCAAAACAACAGAAAATTCTATATTTTTGGGTCCCAGAAGCGATCTGTACAAGCCTACTCCTTGCTAGAATGTTTTCAATATTCAGACCCAAAACATGCTAAAAATCGATATTTTAGGTGCAAAAAGTCGATATGTGCATGTATCTTCTGTACCCGTTTATTTCCCAAATATAGGCTCAAAACACCCGAAAATTCGAAATTTTTTGGTCTCAGAAGCAATCTGTACATGCCTACTCAGTGCTAGAAATATTTCAAAATATGGGCTTAAAACATGCTAAAAATCGATATTTTAGGTGCCCAAACTCGATATGTGCATGCATCTTCTGTACCCGTTTAAATCTCAAATTCAGGCTCAAAAACCCCGAAAATTCGATGTTTTTGGGTCCCAGAAGCGATCTGTACATGACTACTCCTCTGTTAAAGTATTTTTAAAATACAGGCCCAAAACATGCTGAAAATCGATATTTTAGGTGCCCAAAGTCAATATGTGTATGCATCTTCTGTACCCTTTTACTTCCCAAATTCAGGCTCAAAACACGTGAAAATTCTATATTTTTGGGTCTCAGAAGCGATCTGTACATGCCTACTCCGTGTTAGAGTATTTTCAAAATACAGGCCCAAAACATGCTGAAAATCAATATTTTAGGTGCCCAATGTCAATATGTGTTTGCATCTTCTGTACCCGTTTATATCCCAAATTCAAGCTCAAAACACCCGAAAATTCGATATTTTTGGGTCCCAGAAGCGATCTGTACATGCTTACTCAGTGCTAAAAAAATTTTTAAAATATAGGCTCCGAAAATGCTAAAATTGATATTTTAGGGATCCAAAGTCGATATGTGCATACATCTTCTGTACCCGTTTATATCTCAAATTTATTTTTGAATCCCAGGAGCGATCTGTACATGCCTACTCCGTGCTAGAATGTTTTTAAAATATGGGCCCAAAACATGCTAAAAATCGATATTTTTGGTGCCCAAAGTCGATATGTGCAAGCATCTTCTGTACCCGTTTAAATCTCAAATTCAGGCTCAAAACTCCCGAAAATTCGATATTTTTGGGTCCCAAAAGCGATCTTTACATGTCTACTCCGTGTTAGAGTATTTTTACAATACAGGCCCAAAACATAATAAAAATTGATATTTTAGGTGCCCAAAGTCAATATGTGTATGCATCTTCTGTACCCGTTTCTATCCCAAATTCAAGCTAAAAACACCCGAAAATTCGATTTTTTTGGGTCCCAGAAGCGATCTGTACATGCCTACTCAGTGCTAGAATATTTTTATAATATAGGCCCAAAACATGTTCAAAATCGATATTTTTCGCTGCCCAAAGTCGATATGTGCATGCATCTTCTGTACCCGTTTATATCTCAAATTCAAGCTCAGAACACCGGAAAATTCGATATTTTTGGGTCCCTTAAGCGATCTGTACATGCCTACTCCGTGTTAGAGTATTTTCAAAATACAGGCCCAAAACATGCTGAAAATCAATATTTTAGGTGCCCAATGTCAATATGTGTTTGCATCTTCTGTACCCGTTTATATCCCAAATTCAAGCTCAAAACACCCGAAAATTCGATATTTTTGGGTCCCAGAAGCGATCTGTACGTGTATACTCCGTGTTAGGGTGTTTTTGAAATACAGGCCCAAAACATGCTGAAAATTAATTTTTAGGTGCCCAAAGTCAATATGTGTATGTCTCTTCTGTACCCGGTTATATCCCAAATCCCAGGCTCAAAACACCCGAAAATTCGATGTTTTTGGGTCCCAGAAGCGATCTGTACATGCCTACTCAGTGCTAGAATATTTTTATAATATAGGCCCAAAACATGCTCAAAATCGATATTTTGGGTGCCAAAGTCGATATGTGCATGCATCTTCTGTACCCGTTAATATCTCAAATTCAGGCTCAAAACACCAAAAAAATCGATATTTTAGTGTCCCAGAAGCGATCTGTACATGCCTACACCGTGTTAGAGTATTTTCAAAATACAGGCCCAAAACGTGCTCAAAATCGATATTTTAGTTGCCCAAAGTCAATATGTGTATGCATTTTCTGTACCCGTCTATATCCCAAATTCAGGTTCAAAACAACAGAAAATTCAATATTTTTGGGTCCCTTAAGCGATCTATACATGCCTACTCAGTGCTAAAATGTTTTCAAAATATAGGCTCCGAAAATGCTAAAATTGATATTTTAGGGGTCCAAATTCGATATGTGCATGCATCTTCTGTACCCGTTTATATCTCAAATTTAGGCTCAGAACACCCGAAAATTCGATATTTTTGAATCCCAGGAGCGATCTGTCCATGCCTACTCAGTGCTAGAATGTTTTTAAAATATGGGCCCAAAACATGCTAAAAATCGATATTTTTGGTGCCCAAACTCGATATGTGCATGCATTTTCTGTACCCGTCTATATCCCAAATTCAGGTTCAAAACAACAGAAAATTCTATATTTTTGGGTCCCAGAAGCGATCTGTACAAGCCTACTCCTTGCTAGAATGTTTTCAATATTCAGACCCAAAACATGCTAAAAATCGATATTTTAGGTGCAAAAAGTCGATATGTGCATGTATCTTCTGTACCCGTTTATTTCCCAAATATAGGCTCAAAACACCCGAAAATTCGAAATTTTTTGGTCTCAGAAGCAATCTGTACATGCCTACTCAGTGCTAGAAATATTTCAAAATATGGGCTTAAAACATGCTAAAAATCGATATTTTAGGTGCCCAAACTCGATATGTGCATGCATCTTCTGTACCCGTTTAAATCTCAAATTCAGGCTCAAAAACCCCGAAAATTCGATATTTTTGGGTCCCAGAAGCGATCTGTACATGACTACTCCTCTGTTAAAGTATTTTTAAAATAAAGGCCCAAAACATGCTGAAAATCGATATTTTAGGTGCCCAAAGTCAATATGTGTATGCATCTTCTGTACCCTTTTACTTCCCAAATTCAGGCTCAAAACACGTGAAAATTCTATATTTTTGGGTCTCAGAAGCGATCTGTACATGCCTACTCCGTGTTAGAGTATTTTCAAAATACAGGCCCAAAACATGCTGAAAATCAATATTTTAGGTGCCCAATGTCAATATGTGTTTGCATCTTCTGTACCCGTTTATATCCCAAATTCAAGCTCAAAACACCCGAAAATTCGATATTTTTGGGTCCCAGAAGCGATCTGTACATGCTTACTCAGTGCTAAAAAAAATTTTAAAATATAGGCTCCGAAAATGCTAAAATTGATATTTTAGGGATCCAAAGTCGATATGTGCATACATCTTCTGTACCCGTTTATATCTCAAATTTATTTTTGAATCCCAGGAGCGATCTGTACATGCCTACTCAGTGCTAGAATGTTTTTAAAATATGGGCCCAAAACATGCTAAAAATCGATATTTTTGGTGCCCAAAGTCGATATGTGCAAGCATCTTCTGTACCCGTTTAAATCTCAAATTCAGGCTCAAAACTCCCGAAAATTCGATATTTTTGGGTCCCAAAAGCGATCTTTACATGTCTACTCCGTGTTAGAGTATTTTTACAATACAGGCCCAAAACATAATAAAAATTGATATTTTAGGTGCCCAAAGTCAATATGTGTATGCATCTTCTGTACCCGTTTCTATCCCAAATTCAAGCTAAAAACACCCGAAAATTCGATTTTTTTGGGTCCCAGAAGCGATCTGTACATGCCTACTCAGTGCTAGAATATTTTTATAATATAGGCCCAAAACATGTTCAAAATCGATATTTTTCGCTGCCCAAAGTCGATATGTGCATGCATCTTCTGTACCCGTTTATATCTCAAATTCAAGCTCAGAACACCCGAAAATTCGATATTTTTGGGTCCCTTAAGCGATCTGTACATGCCTACTCCGTGTTAGAGTATTTTCAAAATACAGGACCAAAACATGCTGAAAATCAATATTTTATGTGCCCATAGTCAATATGTTTATGCATATTCTGTACCAGTTTATATCCCAAATTCAGGCTCAAAACACCCGAAAATTCGATATTTTTGGGTTCCAGAAGCGATCTGTACATGCCTACTCAGTGCTAGAATATTTTTATAATATAGGCCCAAAACATGTTCAAAATCGATATTTTTCGCTGCCCAAAGTCGATATGTGCATGCATCTTCTGTACCCGTTTATATCTCAAATTCAAGCTCAGAACACCCGAAAATTCGATATTTTTGGGTCCCTTAAGCGATCTGTACATGCCTACTCCGTGTTAGAGTATTTTCAAAATACAGGACCAAAACATGCTGAAAATCAATATTTTATGTGCCCATAGTCAATATGTTTATGCATATTCTGTACCAGTTTATATCCCAAATTCAGGCTCAAAACACCCGAAAATTCGATATTTTTGGGTTCCAGAAGCGATCTGTACATGCCTACTCAGTGCTAGAATATTTTTATAATATAGGCCCAAAACATGCTCAAAATCGATATTTTGGGTGCCAAAGTCTATATGTGCATGCATCTTCTGTACCCGTTTATATCTCAAATTCAGACTCAAAACACCCAAAAAATCAATATTTTTGTGTCCCAGAAGCGATCTGTACATGCCTACACCGTGTTAGAGTATTTTCAAAATACAGGCCCAAAACATGCTCAAAATCGATATTTTAGGTGCCCAAAGTCAATATGTGTATGCATCTTCTGTACCCGTCTATATCCCAAATTCAGGTTCAAAACAATAGAATATTCGATATTTTTGGGTCCCAGAAGCGATCTGTTCATGCCTACTCCTTGCTAGAATGTTTTCAAGATACAGACCCAAATCATGCTTAAAATCGATATTTTAGGTACAAGAAGTCGATAAGTGCATGCATATTCTGTACCCGTTTATATCACAAATTCAGGCTCAGAATCTCAGAAAATTCAATATTTTTGGGTCCCTTAAGCGACCTGTACATGCCTACTCAGTGCTAAAATGTTTTCAAAATATAGGCTCCGAAAATGCTAAAATTGATATTTTAGGGGTCCAAAGTCGATATGTGCATGCATCTTCTGTACCCGTTTATATCTCAAATTTAGGCTCAGAACACCCGAAAATTCGATATTTTTGAATCCCAGGAGCGATCTGTACATGCCTACTCAGTGCTAGAATGTTTTTAAAATATGGGCCCAAAACATGCTAAAAATCAATATTTTTGGTGCCCAAAGTCGATATGTGCATGTATCTTCTGTACCCGTCTATTTCCCAAATTCAGGCTCAAAACATCCGAAAATTCTATATTTTTGGGTCCCAAAAGCGATATGTACATGTCTACTCCGTGTTAGAGTATTTTCAAAGTACAGGCCCAAAACATACTAAAAATCGATATTTTAGGTGCCCAAAGTCGATATGTGCATGCATCCTATGTACCCGTTTATATCTCAAATTCAGGCTCAAAACACCCGACAATTCGATATGTTTGGGTCTCAGAAGCGATCTGTACGTGCATACTTCGTGTTAGGGTGTTTTTTAATATACAGGCCCAAAACATGCTGAAAATTAATATTTTAGGTGCCCAAAGTCAATATGTGTATGCCTCTTCTGTACCCGGTTATATCCCAAATTCAGGCTCAAAACACCCGAAAATTCGATGTTTTTGGGTCCCAGAAGCGATCTGTACATGCCTACTCAGTGCTAGAATATTTTCAAATTATAAGGCGAAAACATACTAAAAATCGATATTTTGGGTGCCAAAGTCGATATGTGCATGCATCTTCTGTACCCGTTTATATCTCAAATTCAGGCTCAAAACACACAAAAAATCGATATTTTTGTGGCCCAGAAGCAATCTGTACATGTCTACACCGTGTTTGAATATTTTCAAAATACAGGCTAAAAAGATGCTCAAAATAGATATTTTAGGTGCCCAAAGTCGATATGTGCATGAATCTTCTGTACCCGGTTATATCTCAAATTCAGGCTCGAAACACCCGAAAATTCACTGTTTTTGGGTCCCAGAAGCGATCTGTACGTGCATACTCCTTGCTAGAATGTTTTCAAGATACAGACCCAAAACATGCTCAAAATCGATATTTTAGGTGCAAAAAGTCGAAATGTGCATGCATCTACTGTACCCGTTTATATCTCAAATTTAGGCTCAAAACACCCGAAAATTCGATATTTGTGGGTCCCCGAAGCGATCTGGACGTGTCTACTCCGTGTTAGAGTATTTTTAAAATACAGGCCCAAAACATTCTCAAAATCGATATTTTAGGTGCCCAAGGTCGATATGTGCATGCATCTTCTGTATCCGTCTATATCCCAAATTCAGGTTCAAAACACCCGAAAATTCGATATTTTTGGGTCCCAGAAGCGATTTGTACATGCCTACTCCTTGCTAGAATTTTTTCAAGATACAGACCCAAAACATGCTCAAAATCGATATTTTAGGTGCAAAAAGTTGATATGTGCATGCATCTTCTGTACCCGTTTATATCTCAAATTCAGGCTCAAAACACCCGAAAATTCGATATTTTGGGGTCACAAAAGCGATCTGTACATGTCTACTCCGTGTTAGAGTATTTTTATAATACAGGCCCAAAACATGCTAAAAGTCGATATTTTAGGTGCCATAAGTCGATATGTGCGTGCATCTTCTGTACCCGTTCATATCTAAAATTCAGGCTCAGAACGCCCGAAAATTCGATTTATTTGGGTTCCAGAAGCGATATGTACGTGTCTACTCAGTTTCGGAGTATTTTAAAAATACAGGCCCAAAACATGCTCAAAATCAATATTTTGGGTGCCCAAAGTCGATATGTGTATGCATCTTCTGTACCCGTTTATATCTCAAATTCAGACTCAAAACACCCGAATATTCGATATTTTTGGGTCCCAGAAGCGATCTGTACATGCCTACTCCGTGTTAGAGTATTTTCAAAATACAGACCCAAAACATGCTTAAAATCGATATTTTAGGTCCCCAAAGTGGATATGTGCATGCATCTTCTGTATCCGTTTATATCTCAAATTCAGGCTCAAAACACCCGAAAATTCGATATTTTTCGGTCCCAGAAGCGATCTGTATATGCCTACTAAGTGTTAATGTATTTTCAAAATACAGGCCCAAAACATGCTGAAAATCTATATTTTAGGTGACCAAAGTCAATATGTGTATGCATCTTCTGTACCCGTCTATATCCCAAATTCAGGTTCAAAACACCAGAAAATTCGGTATTTTTAGCCCAGAAGCGATCTGTACATGCCTACTCCTTGCTAGAATTTTTTAAGATACAAACCCAAGACATGCTCAAAATCGATATTTTAGGTGCAAAAAGTCGATATGTGCATGCATCCTCTGTACCCGTTTATATCTCAAATTCAGGCTCAAAACACCCAAAAATTCCATATTTTTGGGTCCCTTTAGCGATCTGTACATGCATACTCAGTGCTAGAATGTTTTCAAAAAATAGGCCCAAAACATGCTAAAAATTGATATTTTAGGTGTCCAAAGTCAATATGTGCATGCATCTTCTGTACCCGTTTATATCTAAAATTCAGGGTCAAAACACCCGAAAATTCGATATTTTTGGGTCCTAAAAGCGATCTGAACATGTCTACTCCGAGGTAGAGTATTTTTTAAATACAGGCCCAAAACATGCTGAAAATCGATATTTTATGTGCCCAAAGTCGATATGTGCATGCATCTTCTGTACCCGTTTATATCTCAAATTCAGGCTCAAAACACCCGAAAATTCCATATTTTTGGTTCTTAGAAGCGATCTGTACATGGCTACTCCGTGTTAGAGTATTTTCAAAATACAGGTCTAAAACATGCTGAAAATCGATATTTTATGTGCCCAAAGTCAATATGTGTATGCATCTTCTGTACACGTGTATATCCCTAATTCAAGTTCAAAACACCAGAAAATTCGATATTTTTGGGTCCCAAAAGCAATCTGTACATGCCTACTCCTTGCTAGAATGTTTTCAAGATACAGACCCAAAACATGCTCAAAATCGATTTTTTAAGTGCGAAAAGTCGATATGTGCATGCATCTTCTGTACCCGTTTATTTCTCAAATTCAGGCTCAAAACTCCGAAAATTCGCTATTTTTGTTAACCAGAAGCAATTTGCACATGCCTACTCAGTGCTAGAATGTTTTTAAAATACAGGCTTAAAACATGCTATAAATCGATATTTTATGTGTCCGAAGTCGATATGTGCATGCATCTTCTGTACCCGTTTATATCTCAAATTCAGGCTCAAAACACCCAAAAAATCGATATTTTTGAGTCCCAGAAGCTATCTGTACATGTCTACACCGTGCTATAGTATTTTCAAAATACAGGAAAAAAACATGCTCAAAATCGATATTTTAGGTGCCCAAAGTCGATATGTGCATGCATCTTCTGTACCCGTTCATATCTCAAATTCAGGCTCAGAACACCCTAAAATTCGATTTATTTGGGTTCCAGAAGCGATCTGTACGTGTCTACTCAGTGTTAGAGTATTTTTTAAAATACAGGCCCAAAACATGCTCAAAATCGATATTTTGGGTGCCCAAAGTCGATATGTGTATGCATCTTCTGTACCCATTTATATCTCAAATTCAGACTCAAAACACCCGAATATTCGATATTTTTGGGTCCCAAAAGCAATGTGTACATGCATACTCCGTGTTAGAGTATTTTCAAAATACAGGTCTAAAACATGCTGAAAATCGATATTTTAGCTGAACAAAGTCAATATGTGTATGTATCTTCTGTACCCGTCTATATCCCAAATTCAGGTTCAAAACACTCGAAAATTCGATATTTTTGGGTCCCAGAAGCAATCTGTACATGCCTACTTCTTGCTAGAATGTTTTCAAGATACTGACCCAAAACATGCTCAAAATCGATATTTTAGGTGCAAAAAGTCAAAATGTGCATGCATCTTCTGTACACGTGTATATCCCTAATTCAAGTTCAAAACACCAGAAAATTCGATATTTTTGGGTCCTAAAAGCAATCTGTACATGCCTACTCCTTAATAGAATGTTTTCAAGATACAGACCCAAAACATGCTCAAAATCGATTTTTTAAGTGCAAAAAGTCGATATGTGCATGCATCTTCTGTACCCGTTTATATCTCAAATTCAGGCTCAAAACTCCGAAAATTCGCTATTTTTGTTACCCAGAAGCAATTCGCACATGCCTACTCAGTGCTAGAATGTTTTTAAAATACAGGCTTAAAACATGCTATAAATCGATATTTTATGTGTCCGAAGTCGATATGTGCATGCATCTTCTGTTCCCGGTTATATCCCAAATTCTGGCTCAAAACCCCCGAAAATTCGATATTTTTGGGTCCCAGAAGCGATCTATACATGCCTGCTCCTTGCTAGAATGTTTTCAAGATACAGACCCAAAACATGTTAAAAATCGATATTTTAAGTGCAAAAAGTCGATATGTGTATGCATCTTCTGTACCCGTTTATATCTCAAATTCAGGCTCAAAACTCCGAAAATTCGATATTTTTTGGTCCCTTAAGCATTCTGCACATGCCTACTCAGTGCTAGAATGTTTTTAAAACACAGGCTTAAAACATGCTATAAATCGATATTTTAGGTGTCCAAAGTCGATATGTGCATGCATCTTCTGTACCCGTTTATATCTCAAATTCAGGCTCAAAACACCCAAAAAATCGATATTTTTGTGTCCCAGAAGCGATCTGTACATGCCTACTCCATGTTAGAGTATTTTCAAAATACAGGCCCAAAACATGCTAAAAATCTATATTTTAGGTGACCAAAGTCAATATGTGTATGCATCTTCTGTACACGTCTATATCCCAAATTCAGGTTCAAAACACCAGAAAATTCGGTATTTTTGGGCCCCAGAAGCGATCTGTACATGCCTACTTCTTGCTAGAATTATTTCAAGATACAGACCCAAAACATACTAAAAATCGATATTTTGGGCCAAAGTCGATATGTGCATGAATCTTCTGTACCCGTTTATATCTCAAATTCAGGCTCAAAACACCCAAAAAATCGATATTTTTGTGTCCCAGAAGCGATCTTTACATGTCTACACCGTGCTATAGTATTTTCAAAATACAGGAAAAAAACATGCTCAAAATCGATATTTTAGGTGCCCAAAGTCGATATGTGCATGCATCTTCTGTACCCGTTCATATCTCAAATTCAGGCTCAGAACACCCTAAAATTCGATTTATTTGGGTTCCAGAAGCGATCTATACGTGTCTACTCAGTGTTGGAGTATTTTAAAAATACAGGCCCAAAACATGCTCAAAATCGATATTTTGGGTGCCCAAAGTCGATATGTGCATGCATCTCATGTACCCGTTTATATCTCAAATTCAGACTCAAAACAACCGAATATTCGATATTTTTGTGTGCCAGAAGCGATCTGTACATGTCTACTCCTTGCTAGAATGTTTTCAAGATACAGACCCAAAACATGTTAAAAATCGATATTTTATGTGCAAAAAGTCGATATGTGTATGCATCTTCTGTACCCGTTTATATCCCAAATTCAGGTTCAAAACACCAGAAAATTCGGTATTTTTGGGTCCCAGAAGCGATCTGTACATGCCTACTCCTTGCTAGAATTTTTTCAAGATACAGACCCAAAACATGCTCAAAATCGATATCTTAGGTGCAAAAAGTCGATATGTTCATGCATCCTCTGTACCCGTTTATATCTCAAATTCAGGCTCAAAACACCCGAAAATTCCATATTTTTGGGTCCCTTTAGCGATCTGTACATGCATACTCAGTGCTAGAATGTTTTCAAAAAATAGGCTCAAAACATGCTAAAAATTGATATTTTAGGTGTCCAAAGTCAATATGTGCATGCATCTTCTGTACCCGTTTATATCTAAAATTCAGGCTTAAAACACCCGAAAATTCGATATTTTTGGGTCCTAAAAGCGATCTGTACATGTCTACTCCGAGGTAGAGTATTTTTTAAATACAGGCCCAAAACATGCTGAAAATCGATATTTTATGAGCCCAAAGTCGATATGTGCATGCATCTTCTGTACCCGTTTATATCTCAAATTCAGGCTCAAAACACCCGAAAATTCCATATTTTTGGTTCTTAGAAGCGTTCTGTACATGGCTACTCCGTGTTAGAGTATTTTCAAAATACAGGTCTAAAACATGCTGAAAATCGATATTTTATGTGCCCAAAGTCAATATGTGTATGTATCTTCTGTACCCGTCTATATCCCAAATTCAGGTTCAAAACACTCGAAAATTCGATATTTTTGGGTCCCAGAAGCAATCTGTACATGCCTACTTCTTGCTAGAATGTTTTCAAGATACAGACCCAAAACATGCTCAAAATCGATATTTTAGGTGCAAAAAGTCAAAATGTGCATGCATCTTCTGTACACGTGTATATCCCTAATTCAAGTTCAAAACACCAGAAAATTCGATATTTTTGGGTCCCAAAAGCAATCTGTACATGCCTACTCCTTAATAGAATGTTTTCAAGATACAGACCCAAAACATGCTCAAAATCGATTTTTTAAGTGCAAAAAGTCGATATGTGCATGCATCTTCTGTACCCGTTTATATCTCAAATTCAGGCTCAAAACTCCGAAAATTCGCTATTTTTGTTACCCAGAAGCAATTCGCACATGCCTACTCAGTGCTAGAATGTTTTTAATATACAGGCTTAAAACATGCTATAAAACGATATTTTATGTGTCCGAAGTCGATATGTGGATGCATCCTCTGTTCCCGGTTATATCCCAAATTCTGGCTCAAAACCCCCGAAAATTCGATATTTTTGGGTCCCAGAAGCGATCTATACATGCCTGCTCCTTGCTAGAATGTTTTCAAGATACAGACCCAAAACATGTTAAAAATCGATATTTTAAGTGCAAAAAGTCGATATGTGCATGGATCTTCTGTACCCGTTTATATCTCAAATCAGGCTCAAAACTCCGAAAATTCGATATTTTTTGGTCCCTTAAGCATTCTGCACATGCCTACTCAGTGCTAGAATGTTTTTAAAATACAGGCTTAAAACATGATATAAATCGATATTTTAGGTGTCCAAAGTCGATATGTGCATGCATCTTCTGTACCCGTTTATATCTCAAATTCAGGCTCAAAACACCCAAAAAATCGATATTTTTGTGTCCCAGAAGCGATCTGTACATGCCTACTCCGTGTTAGAGTATTTTCAAAATACAGGCCCAATACATGCTAAAAATCGATATTTTAGGTGCCCAAAGTCAATATGTGCCTGCATCTTCTGTATCCGTTTATATCTCAAATTCAGGCTCAAAACCCAAGAAAAATTCAATATTTTTAGGTCCCAGAAGCGATCTGTACATTCCTACTCCGTGTTAATGTATTTTCAAAATACAGGCCCAAAACATGCTAAAAATCTATATTTTAGGTGACCAAAGTCAATATGTGTATGCATCTTCTGTACACGTCTATATCCCAAATTCAGGTTCAAAACACCAGAAAATTCGGTATTTTTGGGTCCCAGAAGCGATCTGTACATGCCTACTTCTTGCTAGAATTTTTTCAAGATACAGACCCAAAACATGCTCAAAATCGATATTTTAGGTGCAAAAAGTCGATATGTGCATGCATCCTCTGTACCCGGTTATATCCCAAATTCTGGCTCAAAATCCCCGAAAATTCGATATTTTTGGGTCCCATAAGCGATCTGTACATGCCTACTCCTTGCTAGTATGTTTTCAAGATACAGACCCAAAACATGTTAAAAATCGATATTTTAAGTGCAAAAAGTCGATATGTGCATGCATCTTCTGTACCCGTTTTATCTCAAATTCAGGCTCAAAACTCCGAAAATTCGATATTTTTTGGTCCCTTAAGCATTCTGCACATGCCTACTCAGTGCTAGAATGTTTTTAAAATACAGGCTTAAAACATGCTCAAAATCGATATTTTAGGTGTCTAAAGTCGATATGTGCATGCATCTTCTGTACCCGTTTATATCTCAAATTCAGGCTCAAAACACCCAAAAAATCGATATTTTTGTGTCCCAGAAGCGATCTGTACATGCCTACTCCGTGTTAGAGTATTTTCAAAATACAGGCCCAAAACATGCTAAAAATCGATATTTTAGGTGCCCAAAGTCAATTTGTGCATGCATCTTCTGTTTCCGTTTATATCTCAAATTCAGGCTCAAAACACCCGAAAATTCCATATTTTTGGTTCCCAGAAGCGATCTGTACATGGCTACTCCGTGTTAGAGTATTTTCAAAATAAAGGTCTAAAACATGCTGAAAATCGATATTTTATGTGCCCAAAGTCAATATGTGTATGCATCTTCTGTACACGTGTATATCCCTAATTCAAGTTCAAAACACCAGAAAATTCGATATTTTTGGGTCCCAAAAGCAATCTGTACATGCCTACTCCTTGCTAGAATGTTTTCTAGATACAGACCCAAAACATGCTCAAAATCGATATTTTAAGTGCAAAAAGTCGATATGTGCATGCATCTTCTGTACCCGTTTATATCTCAAATTCTGGCTCAAAACTCGGAAAATTCGATATTTTTTGGTCCCTTAAGCATTCTGCACATGCCTACTCAGTGCTAGAATGTTTTTAAAATACAGGCTTAAAACATGCTATAAATCGATATTTTAGGTGTCCAAAGTCGATATGTGCATGCATCTTCTGTACCCGTTTATATCTCAAATTCAGGCTCAAAACACAAGAAAAATTCAATATTTTTAGGTCCCAGAAGCGATCTGTACATGCCTACTCCGTGTTAATGTATTTTCAAAATACAGGCCCAAAACATGCTAAAAATCTATATTTTAGGTGACCAAAGTCAATATGTGTATCCATCTTCTGTACACGTCTATATCCCAAATTCAGGTTCAAAACACCAGAAAATTCGGTATTTTTGGGTCCCAGAAGCAATCTGTACATGCCTACTTCTTGCTAGAATTTTTTCAAGATACAGACCCAAAACATGCTCAAAATCGATATTTTAGGTGCAAAAAGTCGATATGTGCATGCATCCTCTGTACCCGGTTATATCCCAAATTCTGGCTCAAAATCCCCGAAAATTCGATATTTTTGGGTCCCAGAAGCGATCTGTACATGCCTACTCAGTGCTAGAATATTTTCAAATTATACGCCCAAAACATACTAAAAATCGATATTTTGGGTGCCAAAGTCGATATGTGCATGCATCTTCTGTACCCGTTTATATCTCAAATTCAGGCTCAAAACACCCAAAAATCGATATTTTTGTGTCCCAGAAGCGATCGGTACATGTCTACACCGTGCTATAGTATTTTCAAAATACAGGAAAAAAACATGCTCAAAATCGACATTTTGGGTGCCCAAAGTCGATATGTGCATGCATCTTCTGTACAAGTTTATATCTCAAATTCAGACTCAAAACAACCGAATATTCGATATTTTTGTGTCCCAGAAGCGATCTGTACATGCCTACTCCTTGCTAGAATGTTTTCAAGATACAGACCCGAAACATGTTAAAAATCGATATTTTATGTGCAAAAAGTCGATATGTGTATGCATCTTCTGTACCCGTTTATATCCCAAATTCAGGTTCAAAACAACAGAAAATTCGGTATTTTTGGGTCCCAGAAGCGATCTGTACATGCCTACTCCTTGCAAGAATTTTTTCAAGATACAGACCCAAAACATGCTCAAAATCGATATTTTTGGTGCAAAAAGTCGATATGTGCATGCATCCTCTGTACCCGTTTATATCCCAAATTCTGGCTCAAAACCCCCGAAAATTCGATATTTTTGGGTCCCAGAAGCGATCTGTACATGCCTACTCCTTGCTAGTATGTTTTCAAGATACAGACCCAAAACATGTTAAAAATCGATATTTTAAGTGCAAAAAGTCGATATGTGCATGCATCTTCTGTACCAGTTTATATCTCAAATTCAGGCTCAAAACTCCGAAAATTCGATATTTTTGTGTCCCAGAAGCGATCTGTACATGCCTACTCCGTGTTAGAGTATTTTCAAAATACAGGCCTAAAACATGCTAAAAATCAATATTTTAGGTGCCCAAAGTCAATTTATGCATGCATCTTCTGTTTCCGTTTATATCTCAAATTCAGGCTCAAAACACAAGAAAAATTCAATATTTTTAGGTCCCAGAAGCGATCTGTACATGCCTACTCCGTGTTAATGTATTTTCAAAATACAGGCCCAAAACATGCTGAAAATCTATATTTTAGGTGCCCAAAGTCAATATGTGTATGCATCTTCTGTACCCGTTTATATCTCAAATTCAGGTTCAAAACACCAGAAAATTCGGTATTTTTGGGTCCCAGAAGCGATCTGTACATGCCTACTTCTTGCTAGAATTTTTTCAAGATACAGACCCAAAACATGCTCAAAATCGATATTTTAGGTGCAAAAAGTCGATATATATGTGCATGCATCCTCGGTACCCGGTTATATCCCAAATTCTGGCTCAAAACACCCGAAAATTCGATATTTTTGGGTCCCAGAAGCGATCTGTACATGCCTACTCAGTGCTAGAATATTTTCAAATTATACGGCGAAAACATACTAAAAATCGATATTTTGGGTGCCAAAGTCGATATGTGCATGCATCTTCTGTACCCGTTTATATCTCAAATTCAGGCTCAGAACACCCTAAAATTCGATTTATTTGGGTTCCAGAAGCGATCTGTACGTGTCTACTCAGTGTTAGAGTATTTTTTAAAATACAGGCCCAAAACATGCTTAAAATCGATATTTTATGTGCCCAAAGTCAAAATGTGTATGCATCTTCTGTACACGTGTATATCCCTAATTCAGGTTCAAAACACCAGAAAATTCGATTTTTTTGGGTCCCAGAAGCGATCTGTACATGCCTACTCCTTGCTAGAATGTTTTCAAGATACAGACCCAAAACATGTTTAAAATCGATATTTTAAGTGCAAAAAGTCGACATGTGCATGCATCTTCTGTACCCGTTTATATCTCAAATTCAGACTCAAAACACCCGAATATTCGATATTTTTGGGTCCCAAATGCAATGTGTACATGCATACTCCGTGTTAGAGTATTTTCAAATTACAGGCCTAAAACATGCTGAAAATCGATATTTTAGCTGCCCAAAGTCAATATGTGTATGCTTCTTCTGTATCCGTCTATATCCCAAATTCAGGTTCAAAACACTCGAAAATTCGATATTTTTGGGTCCCAGAAGCAATCTGTACATGCCTACTTCTTGCTAGAATGTTTTCAAGATACAGACCCAAAACATGCTCAAAATCGATATTTTAGGTGCAAAAAGTCGAAATGGGCATGCATCTTCTGTACCCGTTTATATCTCAAATTCAGGCTCAAAACACCCGAAAATTCGATATTTTTGGGTCCCCGAAGCCATCTGTACATGCCTACTCCGTGTTAGAGTATTTTCAAAATACAGGCCCAAAACATGCTCAAAATCGATATTTTAGGTGCACAAAGTCGATATGTGCATGCATCTTCTGTATCCGTCTATATCCTAAATTTAGGTTCAAAACACCCGAAAATTCGATATTTTTGGTTCCCAGAAGCGATCTGTACATGCCTACTTCTTGATAGAATTTTTTAAGATACAAACCCAAGACATGCTCAAAATCGATATTTTAGGTGCAAAAAGTCGATATGTGCATGCATCTTCTGTACCCGTTTATATCTCAAATTCAGGCTCAAAACTCCGAAAATTCGATATTTCTGGGTCCCTTAAGCAATCTGCACATGCCTACTCAGTGCTAGAATGTTTTAAAAATACAGGCTTAAAACATGCTATAAATCGATATTTTAGGTGTCCAAAGTCGATAAGTGCATGAATCTTCTGTACCCGGTTATATCCCAAATTCTGGCTCAAAACACCCTAAAATTCGATTTATTTGGGTTCCAGAAGCGATCTGTACGTGTCTACTCAGTGTTAGAGTATTTTAAAAATACAGGCCCAAAACATGCTTAAAATCGATATTTTGGGTGACCAAAGGCGATATGTGCATGCATCTTCTGTATCCGTCTATATCCTAAATTTAGGTTCAAAACACCCGAATATTCGATATTTTTGGGTCCCAGAAGCGATCTGTACATGCCTACTTCTTGATAGAATTTTTTAAGATACAAACCCAAAACATGCTCAAAATCGATATTTTAGGTGCCCAAAGTCGATATGTACATGCATCTTCTGTATCCGTTCATATCACAAATTCAGGCTCAAAACACCCGAAAATTCGATATTTTTGGGTCCCAGAAGCGATCTGTACATGCCTACTCCGTGTTAATGTATTTGCAAAATACAGGCCCAAAACATGCTCAAAATCGATATTTTAGGTGCCCAAAGTCGATATGTGCATGCATCTTCTGTATCCGTTTATATCTCAAATTCAGGCTCAAAACACCCGAAAATTCGATATTTTTGGGTCCCAGAAGCGATCTCTACATGTCGACACCGTGCTATAGTAATTTCAAAATACAGGCAAAAAACATGCTCAAAATCGATATTTTATGTGCCCAAAGTCGATATGTGCATGCATCTTCTGTATCCGTTTATATCTCAAATTCAGGCTCAGAACACCCTAAAATTCGATTTATTTGGGTTCCAGAAGCGATCTATACGTGTCTACTCAGTGTTGGAGTATTTTAAAAATAAAGGCCCAAAACATGCTCAAAATCTATATTTTGGGTGCCCAAAGTCGATATGTGCATGCATCTTCTGTACCCGTTTATATCTCAAATTCAGACTCAAAACAACCGAATATTCGATATTTTTGTGTCCCAAAAGCGATCTGTACATGCCTACACCGTGTTAGAGTATTTTCAAAATACAGGCCTAAAACATGCACAAAATCGATATTTTATGTGCCCAAAGTCAAAATGTGTATGCATCTTCTGTACACGTGTATATCCCTAATTCAGGTTCAAAACACCAGAAAATTCGATTTTTTTGGGTCCCAGAAGCCATCTGTACATGCCTACTCCTTGCTAGAATGTTTTCAAGATACAGACCCAAAACATGTTAAAAATCGATATTTTAAGTGCAAAAAGTCGATATGTGCATGCATCTTCTGTACCCGTTTATATCTCAAATTCAGGCTCAAAACTCCGAAAATTCGATATTTTTGTGTCCCTTAAGCAATCTGCACATGCCTACTCAGTGCTAGAATGTTTTTAAAATACAGGCTTAAAACATGCTATAAATCGATATTTTAGGTGTCCACAGTCGATATGTGCATGCATCTTCTGAACCCGTTTATATCTCAAATTCAGGCTCAAAACACCAAAAAATTCGATATTTTTGTGTCCCAGAAGCGATCTGTACATGCCTACTCCGTGTTAGAGTATTTTTAAAATACAGGCCCAAAACATGTTAAAAATCGATATTTTAGGTGCCCAAAGTCGATATGTGCATGCATCTTCTGAATCCGTTTTTATCTCAAATTCAGGCTCAAAACACCCGAAAATTCGATATTTTTGGGTCCCAGAAGCGATCTGTACATGCCTACTCCGTGTTAATGTATTTCCAAAATACAGGCCCAAAACATGCTGAAAATCTATATTTTAGGTGCCCAAAGTCAATATGTGTATGCATCTTCTGTACCCGTTTATATCCCAAATTCAGGTTCAAAACACCCGAAAATTCGGTATTTTTGGGTCCCAGAAGCGATCTGTACATGCCTACTCCGTGTTAGAGTATTTTCAAAATACAGGCCCAAAACATGCTCAAAATCGATATTTTATGTGCCCAAAGTCAAAATGTGTATGCATCTTCTGTACACGTGTATATCCCTAATTCAGGTTCAAAACACCAGAAAATTCGATTTTTTTGGGTCCCAGAAGCAATCTGTACATGCCTACTCCTTGCTAGAATGTTTTCAAGATGCAGACCCAAAACATGTTAAAAATCGATATTTTAAGTGCAAAAAGTCGATATGTGCATGCATCTTCTGTACCCGTTTATATCTCAAATTCAGGCTCAAAACTCCGAAAATTCAATATTTTTTGGTCCCTTAAGCAATCTGCACATGCCTACTCAGTGCTAGAATGTTTTTAAAATATAGGCTTAAAACATGCTATAAATCGACATTTTAGGTGTCCAAAGTCGATATGTGCATGCATCTTCTGTACCCGTTTATATCTCAAATTCAGGCTCAAAACACCCGAAAATTCGATATTTTTGGGTCCCAGAAGCGATCTGTACATGTCAACTCCGTGTTAGAGTATTTTTAAAATACAGGCCCAAAACATGCTAAAAATCGATATTTTAGGTGCCCAAAGTCGATATGTGCATGCATCTTCTGTACCCGTTTATATCTCAAATTCAGGCTCAAAACACCCAAAAAAAATCGATATTTTTGTGTCCCAGAAGCGATCTGTACGTGCATACTCCGTGTTAGAGTGTTTTTAAAATACAGGCCCAAAACATGCTGAAAATCGATATTTTATGTCCCCAAAGTCAATATGTGTAAGCATCTTCTGTACACGTCTATATCCCAAATTCAGGTTCAAAACACCCGAAAATTCGGTATTTTTGGGTCCCAGAAGCGATCTGTACGTGTCTACTCAGTGTTAGAGTATTTTAAAAATACAGGCCCAAAACATGCTCAAAATCGATATTTTGGGTGCCCAAAGTCGATATGTGCATGCATCTTCTGTACCCGTTTATATCTCAAATTCAGACTCAAAACACCCGAATATTCGATATTTTTGGGTCCCAAAAGCAATGTGTACATGCATACTCCGTGTTAGAGTATTTTCAAATTACAGGCCTAAAACATGCTGAAAATCGATATTTTAGCTGCCCAAAGTCAATATGTGTATGCATCTTCTGTATCCGTCTATATCCCAAATTCAGGTTCAAAACACCCGAAAAATCGATATTTTTGGGTCCCAGAAGCGATCTGTACATGCCTACTTCTTGATAGAATTTTTTAAGATACAAACCCAAGACATGCTCAAAATCGATATTTTAGCTTCACATAGTCGATATGTGCATGCATCTTCTCTACCCGTTTATATCTTAAATTCAGGCTCAAAACAACCGAAAATTCGATATTTTTGTGTCCCAGAAGCGATCTGTACATGTCTACGCCGTGCTATAGTATTTTCAAAATACAGGCCCAAAACATGCTCAAAATCGATATTTTAGGTGCCCAAATTCGATATGTACATGCATCTTCTGTACCCGTTCATATCTCAAATTCAGGCTCAGAACACCCTAAAATTCGATTTATTTGGGTTCCAGAAGCGATCTGTACGTGTCTACTCAGTGTTAGAGTATTTTAAAAATACAGGCCCAAAACATGCTCAAAATCGATATTTTGGGTGCCCAAAGTCGATATGTGCATGCATCTTCTGTACCCGTTTATATCTCAAATTCATACTCAAAACACCCGAATATTCGATATTTTTGGGTCCCAAAAGCAATGTGTACATGCATACTCCGTGTTAGAGTATTTTCAAATTAGAGCCTAAAACAAGGTGAAAATCTATATTTTAGCTGCCCAAAGTCAATATGTGTATGCATCTTCTTTACCCGTCTATATCCCAAATTCAGGTTGAAAACACTCGAAAATTCGATATTTTTGGGTCCCAGAAGCAATCTGTACATGCCTACTTCTTGCTAGAATGTTTTCAAGATACAGACCCAAAACATGCTCAAAATCGATATTTTAGGTGCCCAAAGTCGATATGTGCATGCATCTTCTGTATCCGTCTATATCCCAAATTCAGGTTCAAAACACCCGAAAAATCGATATTTTTGTGTCCCAGAAGCGATCTGTACATGCCTACTCAGTGCTAGAATGTTTTTAAAATACAGGCTTAAAACATGCTATAAATCGATATTTTAGGTGTCCAAAGTCGATATGTACATGCATCTTCTGTATCCGTTTATATCACAAATTCAGGCTCAAAACACCCGAAAATTCGATATTTTTGATTCCCAGAAGCGATCTGTACATGTCTACTCCGTGTTAATGTATTTTCAAAATACAGGCCCAAAACATGCTGAAAATCTATATATTAGGTGCCCAAAGTCAATATGAGTATGCATCATCTGTACCCGTCTATATCCCAAATTCAGGTTCAAAACACCAGAAAATTCGGTATTTTTGGGTCCCAGAAGCGATCTGTACATGCCTACTCCTTGCTAGAATTTTTTCAAGATACAGTCCCAAAACATGCTCAAAATCGATATTTTAGGTGCAAAAAGTCGATATGTGCATGCATCCTCTGTACCCGGTTATATCCCAAATTCTGGCTCAAAACCCCCGAAAATTCGATATTTTTGGGTCCCAGAAGCGATCTGTACATGCCTACTCAGTGCAAGAATATTTTCAAATTATACGCTGAAAACATACTAAAAATCGATATTTTGGGTGCCAAAGTCGATATGTGCATGCAGCTTCTGTACCCGTTTATATCTCAAATTCAGGCTCAAAACACCCAAAAAAATCGATATTTTTGTGGCCAGAAGCGATTTGTACATGTCTACGCCGTGCTATAGTATTTTCAAATTACAGGCCCAAAACATGCTCAAAATCGATATTTTAGGTGCCCAAAGTCGATATGTGCATGCATCTTCTGTACCCGTTCATATCTCAAATTCAGACTCAAAACACCCGAATATTCGATATTTTTGGGTCCCAAAAGCAATGTGTACATGCATACTCCGTGTTAGAGTATTTTCAAATTACAGGCCTAAAACATGCTGAAAATCGATATTTTAGCTGCCCAAAGTCAATATGTGTATGCATCTTCTTTACCCGTCTATATCCCAAATTCAGGTTCAAAACACTCGAAAATTCGATATTTTTGGGTCCCAGAAGCAATCTGTACATTCCTACTTCTTGCTAGAATGTTTTCATGATACAGACCCAAAACATGCTCAAAATTGATATTTTAGGTGCCCAAAGTCGATATGTGCATGCATCTTCTGTATCCGTCTAAATCCCAAATTCAGGTTCAAAACACCCGAAAAATCGATATTTTTGGGTCCCAGAAGCGATCTGTATATGCTTACTTCTTGATAGAATTTTTTAAGATACAAACCCAAGACATGCTCAAAATCGATATTTTAGGTGCACAAAGTCAATATGTGCATGCATCTTCTGTACCCGTTTATATCTCAAATTCAGGCTCAAAACACCCGAAAATTCCATATTTTTGGGTCCCTTAAGCGATCTGTACATGCATACTCAGTGCTAGAATGTTTTCAAAATATAGGCTCAAAACATGCTAAAAATCGATATTTTAGGTGTCCAAAGTCGATATGTGCATGCATCTTCTGTACCCGTTTATATCTCAAATTCAGGCTCAAAACACCCGAAAATTCGATATTTTTGGGTCCTAGAAGCGATCTCAGTGCTAGAATATTTTCAAATTATACGCTGAAAACATACTAAAAATCGATATTTTGGGTGCCAAAGTCGATATGTGCATGCATCTTCTGTACCCGTTTATATCTCAAATTCAGGCTCAAAACACCCAAAAAAATCGATATTTTTTTGTCCCAGAAGCGATTTGTACATGGCTACGCCGTGCTATAGTATTTTCAAAATACAGGCCCAAAACATGCTCAAAATCGATATTTTAGGTGCCCAAAGTCGATATGTGCATGCATCTTCTGTACCCGTTCATATCTCAAATTCAGGCTCAGAACACCCTAAAATTCGATTTATTTGGGTTCCAGAAGCGATCTGTACGTGTCTACACAGTGTTAGAGTATTTTAAAAATACAGGCCTAAAACATGCTCAAAATCGATATTTTGGGTGCCCAAAGTCGATATGTGCATGCATCTTCTGTACCCGTTTATATCTCAAATTCAGGCTCAAAACACCCGAAAATTCGATATTTTTGGGTCCCTTAAGCAATCTGCACATGCCTACTCAGTGCTAGAATGTTTTTGAAATACAGGCTTAAAACATGCTATAAATCGATATTTTAGGTGTCCAAAGTCGTTAAGTGCATGCATCTTCTGTACCCGTTTATATCTCAAATTCAGGCTCAAAACACCGGAAACATCGATATTTTTGTGTCCCAGAAGCGATCTGTACGTATCTACGCCGTGCTATAGTATTTTAAAAATACAGGCCCAAAACATGCTCAAAATCGATATTTTAGTTTCCCAAAGTCGATATGTACATGCATCTTCTGTACCCGTTCATATCTCAAATTCAGGCTCAGAACACCCTAAAATTCGATTTATTTGGGTTTCAGAAGCGATCTGTACGTGTCTACTCAGTATTAGAGTATTTTAAAAATACAGGCCCAAAACATGCTCAAAATCGATATTTTAGGTGCCCAAAGTCGATATGTGCATGCATCTTCTGTACCCGTTTATATCTCAAATTCAGACTCAAAACACCCGAATATTCGATATTTTTGGGTCCCAAAAGCAATCTGCACATGCCTACTCAGTGCTAGAATGTTTTTAAAATACAGGCTTAAAACATGCTATAAATCGATATTTTAGGTGTCCAAAGTCGTTAAGTGCATGCATCTTCTGTACCCGTTTATATCTCAAATTCAGGCTCAAAACACCCGAAACATCGATATTTTTGTGTCCCAGAAAAGATCTGTACATGCCTACTCCGTGTTAGAGTATTTTCAAAATACCGGCCCAAAACATGCTCAAAATCGATATTTTAGGTGCCCTAAGTCGATATGTACATGCATCTTCTGTATCCGTTTATATCACAAATTCAGGCTCAAAACACCCGAAAATTCGATATTTTTGGGACCCGGAAGCGATCTGTACGTGCATACTCCGTGTTAGAGTGTTTTTAAAATACAGGCCCAAAACATGCTGAAAATCGATATTTTATGTGCCCAAAGTCAATTTGTTTAAGCATCTTCTGTACACGTGTATATCCCTAATTCAAGTTCAAAACACCCGAAAATTCGATATTTTTGGGTCCCAAAAGCGATCTGTACATGCCTACTCCGTGTTAGAGTATTTTCAAAATACAGGCCCAAAACATGCTCAAAATCGATATTTTAGGTGCCCAAAGTCGATATGTGCATGCATCTTCTGTAACCGGTTATATCCCAAATTCTGGCTCAAAACCCCCGAAAATTCGATATTTTTGGGTGCCAGAAGCGATCTGTTCATGCCTACTCAATGCTAGAATATTTTCAAATTTTACGCTAAAAAAAACATACTAAAAATCAATATTTTGGGTACCAAAGTCGATATGTGCATGCATCTTCTGTACCCTTTCATATCTCAAATTCAGGCTCAAAACACCCTAAAATTCGATTTATTTGGGTTCCAGAAGCGATCTGTACGTGTCTACTCAGTGTTGGAGTATTTTAAAAATACAGGCCCAAAACATGCTCAAAATCGATATTTTAGGTGCCCAAAGTCGATATGTGCATGCATCTTCTGTATCCGTCTATATCCCAAATTCAGGTTCAAAACACCCGAAAATTCGATATTTTTGTGTTCCAGAAGCGATCTGTACATGCCTACTCCTTGCTAGAATATTTTCAAGATACAGACCCAAAACATGCTCAAAATCGATATTTTAGGTGTCCAAAGTCGATATGTGTATTCATCTTCTGTACCCGTTTATATCTCAAATTCAGGGTCAAAACACCCGAAAATTCGATATTTTTGGGTCACAAAAGCGATCTGTACATGTCTACTCCGTGTTAAAGTATTTTTAAAATACAGGCCCAAAACATGCTAAAAATCGATATTTTATGTGCCCAAAGTCGATATCTGAATGCATCATCTGTACCCGTTTATATCTCAAATTCAGGCTCAAAACACCCGAAAATTCAATATATTTGGGTCCCAGAAGCGATCTGTACGTGCACACTCCGTGTTAGAGTGTTTTTAAAATACAGGCCCAAAACATGCTGAAAATCGATATTTTATGTGCCCATTGTCAAAATGTGTATGCATCTTCTGTACACGTGTATATCCCTAATTCAGGTTCAAAACACCAGATAATTCGGTATTTTTGGGTCCCAGAAGCGATCTGTACATGCCTACTCCTTTGTAGAATGTTTTCAAGATACAGATCCAAAAAATGCTTAAAATCGATATTTTAGGTGCAAAAAGTCGATATGTGCATGCATCCTCTGTACCCGGTTATATCCCAAATTTTGGCTCAAGACCCCCGAAAATTCGATATTTTTGGGTCCCAGAAGCGATCTGTACATGCTACTCAGTGTTAGAGTATTTTAAAAATACAGGCCCAAAACATGCTCAAAATCGATATTTTGGGTGCCCAAAGTCGATATGTGCATGCATCTTCTGTACCCGTTTTTATCTCAAATTCAGACTCAAAACACCCGAATAATCGATATTTTTGGGTCCCAAAAGCAATGTGTACATGCATACTCCGTGTTAGAGTATTTTCAAAATACAGGCCTAAAACATGCAGAAAATCGATATTTTAGCTTCCCAAAGTCAATATGTGTATGCATCTTCTGTACCCGTCTATATCCCAAATTCATGTTCAAATCACTCGAAAATTCGATATTTTTGGGTCCCACAAGCAATCTGTACATGCCTACTTCTTGCTAGAATGTTTTCAAGATACAGACTCAAAACATGCTCAAAATCGATATTTTAGGTGCAAAAAGTCGAAATGTGCATGCATCTTCTGTACCCGTTTATATCTCAAATTCAGGGTCAAAACACCCGAAAATTCGATATTTTTGGGTCCCCGAAGCGATCTGTACATGCCTACTCCGTGTTAGAGTATTTTCAAAATACAGGCCCAAAACATGCTCAAAATCGATATTTTAGGTGCAAAAAGTCGATATGTGCATGCATCTTCGGAATCCGTCTATATCCCAAATTCAGGTTCAAAACACCCGAAAATTCGATAATTTTGGGTCCCAGAAGCGATCTGTACATGCCTACTCCTTGCTAGAATTTTTTCAAGATACAGAACCAAAACATGCTCAAAATCGATATTTTAGGTGCAAAAAGTCGATATGTGCATGCATCCTCTGTACCCGGTTATATCCCAATTTCTGGCTCAAAACACCCAAAAATTCGATATTTTTGGGTCCCAGAAGCGATCTGTACATGCCTACTCAGTGCTAGAATATTTTGAAATTATACGCCCAAAACATACTAAAAATCGATATTTTGGGTGCCAAAGTCGATATGTGCATGCATCTTCTGTACCCGATTATATCTGAAATTCAGGCTCAAAACACCCAAAAAATCGATATTTTTGTGTCCCAGAAGCGATCTGTACATGTCTACACCGTGTTAGAGTATTTTCAAAATACCGGCCCAAAACATGCTCAAAATCGATATTTTAGGTGCCCTAAGTGGATATGTACATGCATCATCTGTATCCGTTTATATCACAAATTCAGGCTCAAAATACTCGAAAATTCGTTATTTTTGGGTCCCAGAAGCGATCTGTACATGACTACTCCGTGTTAATGTATTTTCAAAATACAGGCCCAAAACATGCTGAAAATCTATATATTAGGTGCCCAAAGTCAATATGTGTATGCATCTTCTGTACCCGTCTATATCCCAAATTCGGGTTCAAAACACCAGAAAATTCGGTATTTTTGGGTCCCAGAAGCGATCTGTACATGCCTACTCCTTGCTAAAAAAATTTCAAGATACAGACCCAAAACATGCTCAAAATCGATATTTTAGGTGCCCAAAGTCGATATGTGCATGCATCTTCTGTACCCGGTTATATCCCAAATTCAGGCTCAAAACCCCCGAAAATTCGATATTTTTGGGTGCCAGAAGCGATCTGTTCATGCCTACTCAATGCTAGAATATTTTCAAATTTTACGCTAAAAAAAACATACTAAAAATCAATATTTTGGGTACCAAAGTCGATATGTGCATGCATCTTCTGTACCCTTTCATATCTCAAATTCAGGCTCAAAACACCCGAAAATTCGATTTATTTGGGTTCCAGAAGCGATCTGTACGTGTCTACTCAGTGTTGGAGTATTTTAAAAATACAGGCCCAAAACATGCTCAAAATCGATATTTTAGTGCCCTAAGTCGATATGTGCATGCATCTTCTGTATCCGTCTATATCCCAAATTCAGGTTCAAAACACCCGAAAATTCGATATTTTTGTGTCCCAGAAGCGATCTGTACATGCCTACTCCTTGCTAGAATATTTTCAAGATACAGACCCAAAACATGCTCAAAATCGATATTTTAGGTGTCCAAAGTCGATATGTGTATTCATCTTCTGTACCCGTTTATATCTCAAATTCAGGGTCAAAACACCCGAAAATTCGATATTTTTTGGTCACAAAAGCGATCTGTACATGTCTACTCCGTGTTAGAGTATTTTTAAAATACAGGCCCAAAACATGCTAAAAATCGATATTTTAGGTGCCCAAAGTCGATATCTGCATGCATCTTCTGTACCCGTTTAAATCTCAAATTCAGGCTCAAAACTCCGAAAATTCAATTTTTTTGGGTCCCTTAAGGAATCTGCACATGCCTACTCAGTGCTAGAATGTTTTTAAAATACAGGCTTAAAACATGCTAAAAATCGATATTTTAGGTGTCCAAAGTCGATATGTGCATGCATCTTCTGAACCCGTTTATATCTCAAATTCAGGCTCAAAACACCCAAAAAATCGATATTTTTGGGTCCCAAAAGCAATGTGTACATGCATACTCCGTGTTAGAGTATTTTCAAAATACAGGCCTAAAACATGCTGAAAATCGATATTTTAGCTTCCCAAAGTCAATATGTGTATGCATCTTCTGTACCCGTCTATATCCCAAATTCATGTTCAAATCACTCGAAAATTCGATATTTTTGGGTCCCAGAAGCAATCTGTACATGCCTACTTCTTGCTAGAATGTTTTCAAGATACAGACCCAAAACATGTTAAAAATCGATATTTTAGGTGCAAAAAGTCAATATGTGCATGCATCTTTTGTACACGTTTATATCTCAAATTCAGGCACAAAACACCCAAAAAATCAATATTTTTGTGTCCCAGAAGCGATCTGTACATGCATACTCCGTGTTAGAGTATTTTCAAAATACAGGCCTAAAACATGCTGAAAATCGATATTTTAGCTTCCCAAAGTCAATATGTGTATGCATCATCTGTACCCGTCTATATCCCAAATTCATGTTCAAATCACTCGAAAAGTCGATATTTTTGGGTCCCAGAAGCGATCTGTACATGCCTACTCCGTGTTAATGTATTTTCAAAATACAGGCCCAAAACATGCTGAAAATCTATATTTTAGGTGCCCAAAGTCAATATGTGTATGCATCTTCTTTACCCGTCTATATCCCAAATTCAGGTTCAAAACACCAGAAAATTCGGTATTTTTGGGTCCCAGAAGCGATCTGTACATGCCTACTCCTTTGTAGAATGTTTTCAAGATACAGACCCAAAACATGCTTAAAATCGATATTTTAGGTGCAAAAAGTCGATATGTGCATGCATCCTCTGTACCCGGTTATATCCCAAATTTTGGCTCAAAACCCCCGAAAATTCGATATTTTTGGGTCCCAGAAGCGATCTGTACATGCCTACTCAGTGTTAGAGTATTTTAAAAATACAGGCCCAAAACATGCTCAAAATCGATATTTTGGGTGCCAAAGTCGATATGTGCATGCATCTTCTGTACCCGTTTTTATCTCAAATTCAGACTCAAAACACCCGAATAATCGATATTTTTGGGTCCCAAAAGCAATGTGTACATGCATACTCCGTGTTAGAGTATTTTCAAAATACAGGCCTAAAACATGCTGAAAATCGATATTCTAGCTGCTCAAAATCAATATGTGTATGGATCTTCTGTACCCGTCTATATCCCAAATTCAGGTTCAAAACACCCGTAAAATCGATAATTTTGGGTCCCAGAAGCGATCTGTACATACCTACTCCTTGCTAGAATTTTTTCAAGATACAGAACCAAAACATGCTCAAAATCGATATTTTAGGTGCAAAAAGTCGATATGTGCATGCATCTTCTGTATCCGGTTATATCCCAATTTCTGGCTCAAAACACCCGAAAATTCGATATTTTTGGGTCCCAGAAGCGATCTGTACATGCCTACTCAGTGCTAGAATATTTTGAAATTATACGCCCAAAACATACTAAAAATCGATATTTTGGGTGCCAAAGTCGATATATGCATGCATCTTCTGTACCCGATTATATCTGAAATTCAGGCTCAAAACACCCAAAAAATCGATATTTTTGTGTCCCAGAAGCGATCTGTACATGTCTACACCGTGTTTGAGTATTTTCAAAATACAGACCCAAAACATGCTCAAAATCGATATTTTAGGTGCCAGAAGTCAATATGTGCATGCATCTTCTGTACCTGTTCATATCTCAAATTCAGGCTCAGAACATCCGAAAATTCGATTTATTTGGGTCCCAGAAGCGATCTGTACGTGTCTACTCCGTGTTAGAGTATTTTAAAAGTACAGGCTCAAAACATGCTCAAAATCGATATTTTGGGTGCCCAAAGTTGATATGTGCATGCATCTACTGTACCCGTTTATATCTCAAATTCAGACTCAAAACACCCGAATATTCGATATTTTTGGGTCCCAAAAGCCATTTGTACATGCATTCTCCGTGTTACAGTATTTTTAAAATACAGGCCTAATACATGCTGTAAATCGATATTTTAGCTGCCCAAAGTCAATATGTGTATGCATCTTCTGTACCCGTCTATATCCCAAATTCAGGTTCAAAACACTCGAAAATTCGATATTTTTGGGTCATAGAAGAAATCTGTACATGCCTACTTCTTGCTAGAAAGTTTTCATGATACAGACCCAAAACATGCTCAAAATCGATATTTTAGGTGCAAAAAGTCGATATGTGCATGCATCTTCTGTACCTGTTTATATCTCAAATTCAGGCTCAAAACACCCAAAAAATCGATATTTTTGTGTCCCATTAGCGATCTGTACATGTCTACACCGTGTTATAGTATTTTTAAAATACAGGCCCAAAACATGCTCAAAATCGATGTTTTAGGTGACCAAAGTCGATATGTGCATGCATCTTCTGTACCCGTTCATATCTCAAATTCAGGCTCAGAACACCCGAAAATTCGATTTATTTGGGTCCCAGAAGCAATCTGTACGTGTATACTCAGTGTTAGAGTATTTTAAAAATTCAGGCCCAAAACATGCTCAAAATCGATATTTTGGGTGCTCAAAGTCGATATGTGCATGCATCCTCTGTACCCGGTTATATCCCAAATTCTGGCTCAAAACCCCCGAAAATTCGATATTTTTGGGTCCCAGAAGCGATCTGTACATGACTACTCAGTGCTAGAATATTTTCAAATTATACGCCCAAAACATACTAAAAATCGATATTTTGGGTGCCAAAGTCGATATGTGCATGCATCTTCTGTACCCGTTTATATCTCAAATTCAGGCTCAAAACTCCGAAAATTCGATTTTTTGGGTCCCTTAAGCAATCTGCACATGCCTAGTCAGTGCTAGAATGTTTTTAAAATACAGGCTTAAAACATGCTATAAATCGATATTTTAGGTGTCCAAAGTCGATATGTGCATGCATCTTCTGAACCCGTTTATATCTCAAATTCAGGCTCAAAACACCCAAAAAATCGATATTTTTGTGTCCCAGAAGCGATCTGTACATGCCTACACAGTGTTAGAGTATTTTCAAAATACAGGCCCAAAACATGCTCAAAATCGATATTTTAGGTGCCCAAAGTCGATATGTGCATGCCTCTTCTGTACCCGTTTATATCTCAAATTCAGACTCAAAACACCCGAATATTCGATATTTTTATGTCCCAAAAGCAATGTGTACATGCATACTCCGTGTTAGAGTATTTTCAAAATACAGGCCTAAAACATGCTGAAAATCGATATTTTAGATTCCCAAAGTCAATATGTGTATGCATCTTCTGTACCCGTCTATATCCCAAATTCAGGTTCAAATCACTCGAAAATTCGATATTTTTGTATCCCAGAAGCAATCTGTACATGCCTACTTCTTGCTAGAATGTTTTCAAGATACAGACCCAAAACATGCTAAAAATCGATATTTTAGGTGCAAAAAGTCGATATGTGCATGCATCCTCTGTACCCGGTTACATCCCAATTTCTGGCTCAGAACACCCGAAAATTCGATATTTTTGGGTCCCTGAAGCGATCTGTACATGCCTACTCAGTGCTAGAATATTTTCAAATTATACGCCGAAAACATACTAAAAATCGATATTTTGGGTGCTCAACGTCGATATGTGCATGCATCTTCTGTACCTGTTCATATCTCAAATTCAGGCTCAGAACAACCGAAAATTCGATTTATTTGGGTCCCAGAAGCGATCTGTACGTGTCTACTCAGTGTTAGAGTATTTTAAAAATTCAGGCCCAAAACATGCTAAAAATCGATATTTTGGTTGCCCAAAGTCGATATGTGCATGCATCTTCTGTACCCGTGTATATCCCTAATTCTGGTTCAAAACACCAGAAAATTCGATATTTTTGGGTCCCAGAAGCGATCTGTACATGCCTACTCCTTGCTAGAATGTTTTTAAGATACAGACCCAAAACATGCTCAAAATCGATATTTAAAGTGCAAAAAGTCTAAATGTGCATGCATCTTCTATACCCGCTAATATCTCAAATTCATGCTCAAAACTCCGAAAATTCGATATTTTTGGGTCCCTTAAGCGATCTGCACATGCCTACTCAGTGCTAGAATGTTTTTAAAATACATGCTTAAAACATGCTATAAATCGATATTTTAGGTGTGAAAAGTCGATATGTGCATGCATCTTCTGTACCCGTTTATATCTCAAATTCAGGCTCAAAACACCCAAAAAATAAATATTTTTGTGTCCCAGAAGCGATCTGTACTTGCATACTCCGTGTTAGAGTATTTTCAAAATACCGGCCCAAAACATACTCAAAATCGATATTTTAGGTGCCCAAAGTCGATATGTGCATGCATCTTTTGTACCCGTTTATATCTCAAATTCAGACTCAAAACACCCGAATATTCGATATTTTTGGGTCCCAAAAGCAATGTGTACATGCATACTCCGTGTTAGAGTATTTTCAAAATACAGGCCTAAAACATGCAGAAAATCGATATTTTAGCTGCCCAAGGTCAATATGTGTATGGATCTTCTGTACCCGTCTATATCCCAAATTCAGATTCAAAACACTCGAAAATTCGATATTTTTGGGTGCCAGAAGCAATCTGTACATGCCTACTTCTTGCTAGAATGTTTTGAAGATACAGACCCAAAACATGCTCAAAATCGATATTTTTGGTGCATAAAGTCGAAATGTGCATGCATCTTCTGTACCCGTTTATATCTCAAATTCAGGCTCAAAACACCCGAAAATTCGATATTTTTGGGTCCCCTAAGCGATCTGTACATGCCTAATCAGTGCTAGAGTATCTTCAAAATACAGGCCCAAAACATGCTCAAAATCGATATTTTAGGTGCAAAAAGTCGATATGTGCATGCATCTTCGGTATCCGTCTATATCCCAAATTCAGGTTCAAAACACCCGAAAATTCGATAATTTTGGGTCCCAGAAGCGATCTGTACATGCCTACTCCTTGCTAGAATTTTTTCAAGATACAGACCCAAAACATACTCAAAATCGATATTTTAGGTGCCCAAAGTCGATATGTGCATGCATCTTCTGTACCCGTTTATATCTCAAATTCAGGCTCAAAACACCCGAAAAGTCGATATTTTTGGGTCCCAGAAGCGATCTGTACATGCCTACTCCGTGTTAATGTATTTTCATAATACAGGCCCAAAACATGCTGAAAATCTATATTTTAGGTGCCCAAAGTCAATATGTGTATGCATCTTCTGTACCCGTCTATATCCCTAATTCAGGTTCAAAACACCAGAAAATTCGGTATTTTTGTGTCCCAGAAGCGATCTGTACATGCCTACTCCTTTGTAGAATGTTTTTAAGATACAAATCCAAAACATGCTTAAAATCGATATTTTAAGTGCAAAAAGTCGATATGTGCATGCATCCTCTGTACCCGGTTATATCCCAAAATCTGGCTCAAAACCCCCGAAAATTCGATATTTTTGGGTCCCAGAAGCGATCTGTACATGCCTAATCAGTGCTAGAATATTTTCAAAATATACGCCCAAAACATACTAAAAATCGATATTTTGGGTGCCAAAGTCGATATGTGCATGCATCTTCTGTACCCGTTTATATCTCAAATTCAGGCTCAAAACACCCAAAAAATCGATATTTTTGTGTCCCAGAAGCGATCTGTACATGTCTACGCCGTGCTATAGTATTTTCAAAATACAGGCCCAAAACATGCTTAAAATCGATATTTTAGGTGCCCAAAGTCGATATGTGCATGCATCTTCTGTATCCGTTCATATCTCAAATTCAGGCTCAGAACACCCTAAAATTCGATTTATTTGGGTTCCAGAAGCGATCTGTACGTGTCAACTCAGTGTTAGAGTATTTTAAAAATACAGGCCCAAAACATGCTCAAAATCGATATTTTGGGTGCCCAAAGTCGATATGTGCATGCATCTTCTGTACCCGTTTATATCTCAAATTCAGGCTCAAAACACCCAAAAAATCGATATTTTTGTGTCCCAGAAGCGATCTGTACATGTCTACACCGTGCTATAGTATTTTCAAAATACAGGCCCAAAACATGCTCAAAATCGATATTTTAGGTGCCCAAAGTTGATATGTGCATGCATCTTCTGTATCCGTTCATATCTCAAATTCAGGCTCAGAACACCTTAAAATTCGATTTATTTGGGTTCCAGAAGCGATCTGTACGTGTCTACTCAGTGTTAGAGTATTATAAAAATACAGTTCCAAAACATGCTCAAAATCGATATTTTGGGTGCAAAATGTCGATATGTGCATGCATCTTCTGTATCCGTCTATATCCCAAATTCAGGTTCAAAACACCTGAAAATTCGATATTTTTGGGTCCCAAAAGCAATGTGTACATGCATACTCTGTTTTAGAGTATTTTCAAAATACAGGCCTAAAACATGCTGAAAATCGATATTTTAGCTGCCCAAAGTCAATATGTGTATGCATCTTCTGTACCCGTCTATATCCCAAATTCAGATTCAAAATACTCAAAAATTCGATATTTTTGGGTCCCAGAAGCAATCTGTACATGCCTACTTTTTCCTAGAAAGTTTTCAAGATACAGACCCAAAACATACTCAAAATCGATATTTTAGGTGCAAAAAGTCGAAATGTGCATGCATCTTCTGTACCCGTTTATATCTCAAATTCAGGCTCAAAACACCCGAAAATTCGATATTTTTGGGTCCCAGAAGCGATCTGTACATGCCTACTCCGTGTTAGAGTATTTTCAAAATACAGGCCCAAAACATGCTCAAAATCGATATTTTATGTGCAAAAACTCGATATGTGCATGCATCTTCTGTATCCGTCTATATCCCAAATTCAGGTTCAAAACACCCGAAAATTCGATAATTTTGGGTCCCAGAAGCGATCTGTACATACCTACTCCTTGCTAGAATTTTTTCAAGATACAGACCCAAAACATGCTCAAAATCGATATTTTAGGTACAAAAAGTCGATATGTGCATGCATCTTCTGTACCCGTTTATATCTCAAATTCAGGCTCAAAACACCCAAAAAATCGATATTTTTGTGTCCCAGAAGTGATCTGTACATGTCTACACCGTGTTTGAGTATTTTCAAAATACAGGCCCAAAACATGCTCAAAATCGATATTTTAGGTGCCCGAAGTCGATATGTGCATGCATCTTCTGTACCTGTTCATATCTCAAATTCAGGCTCAGAACAACAGAAAATTCGATTTATTTGGGTCCCAGAAGCGATCTGTACGTGTCTACACCGTGTTAGAGTATTTTTAAAATACAGGCCCAAAACATGCTCAAAATCGATGTTTTAGGTGCCCAAAGTCGATATGTGCATGCATCTTCTTTACCCGTTCATATCTCAAATTCAGGCTCAGAACACCCTAAAATTCGATTTATTTGGGTCCCAGAAGCGATCTGTACGTTTCTACTCAGTGTTAGAGTATTTTAAAAATTCAGGCCCAAAACATGCTGAAAATCGATATTTTGGGTGCCTAAAGTCGATATGTGCATTCATCTTCTGTACCCGTTTATATCTCAAATTCAGGCTCAAAACACCCGAAAATTCAATGTTTTTGGGTCCCAGAAGCGATCTGTACGTGCATACTCCGTGTTAGAGTGTTTTTAAAATACAGGCCCAAAACATGCTGAAAATCGATATTTTAGCTGCCCAAAGTCAATATGTGTATGCATCTTCTGTACACGTCTATATCCCAAATTCAGATTCAAAACACTCAAAAATTCGATATTTTTGGGTCCCAGAAACAATCTGTACATGCCTACTTCTTGCTAGAATGTTTTCAAGATACAGACCCAAAACATACTCAAAATCGATATTTTAGGTGTAAAAAGTCAAAATGTGCATGCATCTTCTGTACCCGTTTATATCTCAAATTCTGGCTCAAAACACCCAAAAAATCGATATTTTTGTGTCCCAGAAGCGATCTGTACATGTCTACACCGTGCTATAGTATTTTCAAAATACAGGCCCAAAACATGCTCAAAATCGATATTTTAGGTGCCCAAAGTCGATATGTGCATGCATCTTCTGTATCCGTTCATATCTCAAATTCAGGCTCAGAACACCCGAAAATTCGATTTATTTGGGTTCCAGAAGCGATCTGTACGTGTCTACTCAGTGTTAGAGTATTTTAAAAATACAGGTCCAAAACATGCTCAAAATCGATATTTTGGGTGCCCAAAGTCGATATGTGTATGCATCTTCTGTACCCGTTTATATCTCAAATTCAGACTCAAAACACCCGAATATTCGATATTTTTGGGTCCCAAAAGCAATGTGTACATGCATACTCCGTGTTAGAGTATTTTCAAAATACAGGCCTAAAACATGCTGAAAATCGATATTTTAGCTGCCCAAAGTCAATATGTGTATGCATCTTCTTTACACGTCTATATCCCAAATTCAGATTCAAAACACTCAAAAATTCGATATTTTTGGGTCCCAGAAGCAATCTGTACATGCCTACTTCTTGCTAGAATGTTTTCAAGATACAGACCCAAAACATACTCAAAATCGATATTTTAGGTGCAAAAAGTCGAAATGTGCATGCATCTTCTGTACCCGTTTATATCTCAAATTCAGGCTCAAAACACCCGAAAATTCGATGTTTTTGGGTCCCAGAAGCGATCTGTACATGCCTACTCCGTGTTAGAGTATTTTCAAAATACAGGCCCAAAACATGCTCAAAATCGATATTTTAGGTGCAAAAAGTCGATATGTGCATGCATCTTCTGTATCCGTCTATATCCCAAATTCAGGTTCAAAACACCCGAAAATTCGATAATTTTGGGTCCCAGAAGCGATCTGTACATACCTACTCCTTGCTAGAATTTTTTCAAGATACAGACCCAAAACATGCTCAAAATCGATATTTTAGGTGCAAAAAGTCGATATGTGCATGCATCCTCTGTACCCGGTTATATCCCAATTTCAGGCTCAAAACACCCGAAAACTCGATATTTTTGGGTCCCAGAAGCGATCTGTACATGCCTACTCAGTGCTAGAATATTTTCAAATTATACGCCCAAAACATACTAAAAATCGATATTTTGGGTGCCAAAGTCGATATGTGCATGCATCTTCTGTACCCGTTTATATCTCAAATTCAGGCTCAAAACACCCAAAAAATCGATATTTTTGTGTCCCAGAAGCGATCTGTACATGTCTACACCGTGCTATAGTATTTTCAAAATACAGGCCCAAAACATGCTCAAAATCGATATTTTAGGTGCCCAAAGTCGATATGTGCATGCATCTTCTGTATCCGTTCATATCTCAAATTCAGGCTCAGAACACCCGAAAATTCGATTTATTTGGGTTCCAGAAGCGATCTGTACGTGTCTACTCAGTGTTAGAGTATTTTAAAAATACAGGTCCAAAACATGCTCAAAATCGATATTTTGGGTGCCCAAAGTCGATATGTGTATGCATCTTCTGTACCCGTTTATATCTCAAATTCAGACTCAAAACACCCGAATATTCGATATTTTTGGGTCCCAAAAGCAATGTGTACATGCATACTCCGTGTTAGAGTATTTTCAAAATACAGGCCTAAAACATGCTGAAAATCGATATTTTAGCTGCCCAAAGTCAATATGTGTATGCATCTTCTTTACACGTCTATATCCCAAATTCAGATTCAAAACACTCAAAAATTCGATATTTTTGGGTCCCAGAAGCATTCTGTACATGCCTACTTCTTGCTAGAATGTTTTCAAGATACAGACCCAAAACATACTCAAAATCGATATTTTAGGTGCAAAAAGTCGAAATGTGCATGCATCTTCTGTACCCGTTTATATCTCAAATTCAGGCTCAAAACACCCGAAAATTCGATGTTTTTGGGTCCCAGAAGCGATCTGTACATGCCTACTCCGTGTTAGAGTATTTTCAAAATACAGGCCCAAAACATGCTCAAAATCGATATTTTAGGTGCAAAAAGTCGATATGTGCATGCATCTTCTGTATCCGTCTATATCCCAAATTCAGGTTCAAAACACCCGAAAATTCGATAATTTTGGGTCCCAGAAGCGATCTGTACATACCTACTCCTTGCTAGAATTTTTTCAAGATACAGACCCAAAACATGCTCAAAATCGATATTTTAGGTGCAAAAAGTCGATATGTGCATGCATCCTCTGTACCCGGTTATATCCCAATTTCAGGCTCAAAACACCCGAAAACTCGATATTTTTGGGTCCCAGAAGCGATCTGTACATGCCTACTCAGTGCTAGAATATTTTCAAATTATACGCCCAAAACATACTAAAAATCGATATTTTGGGTGCCAAAGTCGATATGTGCATGCATCTTCTGTACCCGTTTATATCTCAAATTCAGGCTCAAAACACCCAAAAAATCGATATTTTTGTGTCCCAGAAGCGATCTGTACATGTCTACACCGTGCTATAGTATTTTCAAAATACAGGCCCAAAACATGCTCAAAATCGATATTTTAGGTGCCCAAAGTTGATATGTGCATGCATCTTCTGTATCCGTTCATATCTCAAATTCAGGCTCAGAACACCTTAAAATTCGATTTATTTGGGTTCCAGAAGCGATCTGTACGTGTCTACTCAGTGTTAGAGTATTATAAAAATACAGTTCCAAAACATGCTCAAAATCGATATTTTGGGTGCAAAATGTCGATATGTGCATGCATCTTCTGTATCCGTCTATATCCCAAATTCAGGTTCAAAACACCTGAAAATTCGATATTTTTGGGTCCCAAAAGCAATGTGTACATGCATACTCTGTTTTAGAGTATTTTCAAAATACAGGCCTAAAACATGCTGAAAATCGATATTTTAGCTGCCCAAAGTCAATATGTGTATGCATCTTCTGTACCCGTCTATATCCCAAATTCAGATTCAAAATACTCAAAAATTCGATATTTTTGGGTCCCAGAAGCAATCTGTACATGCCTACTTTTTCCTAGAAAGTTTTCAAGATACAGACCCAAAACATACTCAAAATCGATATTTTAGGTGCAAAAATTCGAAATGTGCATGCATCTTCTGTACCCGTTTATATCTCAAATTCAGGCTCAGAACACCCGAAAATTCGATTTATTTGGGTCCCAGAAGCGATCTGTACGTGTCTACTCAGTGTTAGAGTATTTTAAAAATTCAGGCCCAAAACATGCTCAAAATCGATATTTTGGGTGCCCAAAGTCGATATGTGCATGCATCTTCTGTACCCGTTTATATCTCAAATTCAGGCTCAAAACACACGAAAATTCAATATTTTTGGGTCCCAGAAGCGATCTGTACGTGCTTACTCCGTGTTAGAGTGTTTTTAAAATACAGGCCCAAAACATGCTCAAAATCGATATTTTATGTGCCCAAAGTCAATATGTGTATGCATCTTCTGTACCCGTGTATATCCCTAATTCTGGTTCAAAACACCAGAAAATTCGATATATTTGAGTCCCAGAAGCGATCTGTACATGCCTACTCAGTGCTAGAATATTTTCAAATTATACGCCCAAAACATACTAAAAATCGATATTTTGGGTGCCAAAGTCGATATGTGCATGCATCTTCTGTACCCGTTTATATCTCAAATTCAGACTCAAAACACCCAAAAAATAGATATTTTTGTGTCCCAGAAGCAATCTGTACATGTCTACACCGTGCTATAGTATTTTCAAAATACAGGCCCAAAACATGCTCAAAATCGATATTTTAGGTGCTAAAAGTCGATATGTGCATGCATCTTCTGTATCCGTTTATATCTCAAATTCAGGTTCAAAACACCCGAAAATTCGATAATTTTGGGTCCCAGAAGCGATCTGTACATACCTACTCCTTGCTAGAATTTTTTCAAGATACAGACCCAAAACATGCTCAAAATCGATATTTTACGTGCAAAAAGTCGATATGTGCATGCATCCTCTGTACCCGGTTATATCCCAATTTCAGGCTCAAAACACCCGAAAACTCGATATTTTTGGGTCCCAGAAGCGATCTGTACATGCCTACTCAGTGCTAGAATATTTTCAAATTATACGCCCAAAACATACTAAAAATCGATATTTTGGGTGCCAAAGTCGATATGTGCATGCATCTTCTGTACCCGTTTATATCTCAAATTCAGGCTCAAAACACCCAAAAAATCGATATTTTTGTGTCCCAGAAGCGATCTGTACATGTCTACACCGTGCTATAGTATTTTCAAAATACAGGCCCAAAACATGCTCAAAATCGATATTTTAGGTGCCCAAAGTCGATATGTGCATGCATCTTCTGTATCCGTTCATATCTCAAATTCAGGCTCAGAACACCTTAAAATTCGATTTATTTGGGTTCCAGAAGCGATCTGTACGTGTCTACTCAGTGTTAGAGTATTATAAAAATACAGTTCCAAAACATGCTCAAAATCGATATTTTGGGTGCAAAATGTCGATATGTGCATGCATCTTCTGTATCCGTCTATATCCCAAATTCAGGTTCAAAACACCCGAAAATTCGATATTTTTGGGTCCCAAAAGCAATGTGTACATGCATACTCTGTTTTAGAGTATTTTCAAAATACAGGCCTAAAACATGCTGAAAATCGATATTTTAGCTGCCCAAAGTCAATATGTGTATGCATCTTCTGTACCCGTCTATATCCCAAATTCAGATTCAAAATACTCAAAAATTCGATATTTTTGGGTCCCAGAAGCAATCTGTACATGCCTACTTCTTCCTAGAAAGTTTTCAAGATACAGACCCAAAACATACTCAAAATCGATATTTTAGGTGCAAAAATTCGAAATGTGCATGCATCTTCTGTACCCGTTTATATCTCAAATTCAGGCTCAGAACACCCGAAAATTCGATTTATTTGGGTCCCAGAAGCGATCTGTACGTGTCTACTCAGTGTTAGAGTATTTTAAAAATTCAGGCCCAAAACATGCTCAAAATCGATATTTTGGGTGCCCAAACTCGATATGTGCATGCATCTTCTGTACCCGTTTATATCTCAAATTCAGGCTCAAAACACACGAAAATTCAATATTTTTGGGTCCCAGAAGCGATCTGTACGTGCATACTCCGTGTTAGAGTGTTTTTAAAATACAGGCCCAAAACATGCTCAAAATCGATATTTTATGTGCCCAAAGTCAATATGTGTATGCATCTTCTGTACCCGTGTATATCCCTAATTCTGGTTCAAAACACCAGAAAATTCGATATATTTGAGTCCCAGAAGCGATCTGTACATGCCTACTCAGTGCTAGAATATTTTCAAATTATACGCCCAAAACATACTAAAAATCGATATTTTGGGTGCCAAAGTCGATATGTGCATGCATCTTCTGTACTCGTTTATATCTCAAATTCAGGCTCAAAACACCCAAAAAATAGATATTTTTGTGTCCCAGAAGCAATCTGTACATGTCTACACCGTGCTATAGTATTTTCAAAATACAGGCCCAAAACATGCTCAAAATCGATATTTTAGGTGCAAAAAGTCGATATGTGCATGCATCTTCTGTATCCGTTTATATCTCAAATTCAGGTTCAAAACACCCGAAAATTCGATAATTTTGGGTCCCAGAAGCGATCTGTACATACCTACTCCTTGCTAGAATTTTTTCAAGATACAGACCCAAAACATGCTCAAAATCGATATTTTAGGTGCAAAAAGTCGATATGTGCATGCATCCTCTGTACCCGGTTATATCCCAATTTCAGGCTCAAAACACCCGAAAACTCGATATTTTTGGGTCCCAGAAGCGATCTGTACATGCCTACTCAGTGCTAGAATATTTTCAAATTATACGCCCAAAACATACTAAAAATCGATATTTTGGGTGCCAAAGTCGATATGTGCATGCATCTTCTGTACCCGTTTATATCTCAAATTCAGGCTCAAAACACCCGAAAATTCGATATTTTTGGGTCCCAGAAGCGATCTGTACATGCCTACTCCGTGTTAGAGTATTTTCAAAATACAGGCCCAAAACATGCTCAAAATCGATATTTTAGGTGCAAAAACTCGATATGTGCATGCATCTTCTGTATCCGTCTATATCCCAAATTCAGGTTCAAAACACCCGAAAATTCGATAATTTTGGGTCCCAGAAGCGATCTGTACATACCTACTACTTGCTAGAATTTTTTCAAGCTACAGACCCAAAACATGCTCAAAATCGATATTTTAGGTACAAAAAGTCGATATGTGCATGCATCTTCTGTACCCGTTTATAACTCAAATTCAGTCTCAAAACACCGGAAAATTCAATGTTTTTGGGTCCCAGAAGCGATCTGTACGTGCATACTCCGTTTTAGAGTGTTTTTAAATTACAGGCCCAAAACATGCTGAAAATCGAAATTTTATGTGCCCAAAGTCAATATGTGTATGCATCTTCTGTACCCGTGTATATCCCAAATTCAGGTTCAAAACACCAGAAAATTCGATATATTTGGGTCCCAGAAGCGATCTGTACATACCTACTCAGTGCTAGAATATTTTCAAATTATACGCCCAAAACATACTAAAAATCGATATTTTGGGTGCCAAAGTCGATATGTGCATGCATCTTCTGTACCCGTTTATATCTCAAATTCAGGCTCAAAACACCCAAAAAATCGATATTTTTGTGTCCCAGAAGCGATCTGTACATGTCTACACCGTGCTATAGTATTTTCAAAATACAGGCCCAAAACATGCTCAAAATCGATATTTTAGGTGCCCAAAGTCGATATGTGCATGCATCTTCTGTATCCGTTCATATCTCAAATTCAGGCTCAGAACACCCGAAAATTCGATTTATTTGGGTTCCAGAAGCGATCTGTACGTGTCTACTCAGTGTTAGAGTATTTTAAAAATACAGGTCCAAAACATGCTCAAAATCGATATTTTGGGTGCCCAAAGTCGATATGTGTATGCATCTTCTGTACCCGTTTATATCTCAAATTCAGACTCAAAACACCCGAATATTCGATATTTTTGGGTCCCAAAAGCAATGTGTACATGCATACTCCGTGTTAGAGTATTTTCAAAATACAGGCCTAAAACATGCTGAAAATCGATATTTTAGCTGCCCAAAGTCAATATGTGTATGCATCTTCTTTACACGTCTATATCCCAAATTCAGATTCAAAACACTCAAAAATTCGATATTTTTGGGTCCCAGAAGCAATCTGTACATGCCTACTTCTTGCTAGAATGTTTTCAAGATACAGACCCAAAACATACTCAAAATCGATATTTTAGGTGCAAAAAGTCGAAATGTGCATGCATCTTCTGTACCCGTTTATATCTCAAATTCAGGCTCAAAACACCCGAAAATTCGATGTTTTTGGGTCCCAGAAGCGATCTGTACATGCCTACTCCGTGTTAGAGTATTTTCAAAATACAGGCCCAAAACATGCTCAAAATCGATATTTTAGGTGCAAAAAGTCGATATGTGCATGCATCTTCTGTATCCGTCTATATCCCAAATTCAGGTTCAAAACACCCGAAAATTCGATAATTTTGGGTCCCAGAAGCGATCTGTACATACCTACTCCTTGCTAGAATTTTTTCAAGATACAGACCCAAAACATGCTCAAAATCGATATTTTAGGTGCAAAAAGTCGATATGTGCATGCATCCTCTGTACCCGGTTATATCCCAATTTCAGGCTCAAAACACCCGAAAACTCGATATTTTTGGGTCCCAGAAGCGATCTGTACATGCCTACTCAGTGCTAGAATATTTTCAAATTATACGCCCAAAACATACTAAAAATCGATATTTTGGGTGCCAAAGTCGATATGTGCATGCATCTTCTGTACCCGTTTATATCTCAAATTCAGGCTCAAAACACCCAAAAAATCGATATTTTTGTGTCCCAGAAGCGATCTGTACATGTCTACACCGTGCTATAGTATTTTCAAAATACAGGCCCAAAACATGCTCAAAATCGATATTTTAGGTGCCCAAAGTCGATATGTGCATGCATCTTCTGTATCCGTTCATATCTCAAATTCAGGCTCAGAACACCTTAAAATTCGATTTATTTGGGTTCCAGAAGCGATCTGTACGTGTCTACTCAGTGTTAGAGTATTATAAAAATACAGTTCCAAAACATGCTCAAAATCGATATTTTGGGTGCAAAATGTCGATATGTGCATGCATCTTCTGTATCCGTCTATATCCCAAATTCAGGTTCAAAACACCTGAAAATTCGATATTTTTGGGTCCCAAAAGCAATGTGTACATGCATACTCTGTTTTAGAGTATTTTCAAAATACAGGCCTAAAACATGCTGAAAATCGATATTTTAGCTGCCCAAAGTCAATATGTGTATGCATCTTCTGTACCCGTCTATATCCCAAATTCAGATTCAAAATACTCAAAAATTCGATATTTTTGGGTCCCAGAAGCAATCTGTACATGCCTACTTCTTCCTAGAAAGTTTTCAAGATACAGACCCAAAACATACTCAAAATCGATATTTTAGGTGCAAAAATTCGAAATGTGCATGCATCTTCTGTACCCGTTTATATCTCAAATTCAGGCTCAGAACACCCGAAAATTCGATTTATTTGGGTCCCAGAAGCGATCTGTACGTGTCTACTCAGTGTTAGAGTATTTTAAAAATTCAGGCCCAAAACATGCTCAAAATCGATATTTTGGGTGCCCAAACTCGATATGTGCATGCATCTTCTGTACCCGTTTATATCTCAAATTCAGGCTCAAAACACACGAAAATTCAATATTTTTGGGTCCCAGAAGCGATCTGTACGTGCATACTCCGTGTTAGAGTGTTTTTAAAATACAGGCCCAAAACATGCTCAAAATCGATATTTTATGTGCCCAAAGTCAATATGTGTATGCATCTTCTGTACCCGTGTATATCCCTAATTCTGGTTCAAAACACCAGAAAATTCGATATATTTGAGTCCCAGAAGCGATCTGTACATGCCTACTCAGTGCTAGAATATTTTCAAATTATACGCCCAAAACATACTAAAAATCGATATTTTGGGTGCCAAAGTCGATATGTGCATGCATCTTCTGTACTCGTTTATATCTCAAATTCAGGCTCAAAACACCCAAAAAATAGATATTTTTGTGTCCCAGAAGCAATCTGTACATGTCTACACCGTGCTATAGTATTTTCAAAATACAGGCCCAAAACATGCTCAAAATCGATATTTTAGGTGCAAAAAGTCGATATGTGCATGCATCTTCTGTATCCGTTTATATCTCAAATTCAGGTTCAAAACACCCGAAAATTCGATAATTTTGGGTCCCAGAAGCGATCTGTACATACCTACTCCTTGCTAGAATTTTTTCAAGATACAGACCCAAAACATGCTCAAAATCGATATTTTAGGTGCAAAAAGTCGATATGTGCATGCATCCTCTGTACCCGGTTATATCCCAATTTCAGGCTCAAAACACCCGAAAACTCGATATTTTTGGGTCCCAGAAGCGATCTGTACATGCCTACTCAGTGCTAGAATATTTTCAAATTATACGCCCAAAACATACTAAAAATCGATATTTTGGGTGCCAAAGTCGATATGTGCATGCATCTTCTGTACCCGTTTATATCTCAAATTCAGGCTCAAAACACCCAAAAAATCGATATTTTTGTGTCCCAGAAGCGATCTGTACATGTCTACACCGTGCTATAGTATTTTCAAAATACAGGCCCAAAACATGCTCAAAATCGATATTTTAGGTGCCCAAAGTCGATATGTGCATGCATCTTCTGTATCCGTTCATATCTCAAATTCAGGCTCAGAACACCTTAAAATTCGATTTATTTGGGTTCCAGAAGCGATCTGTACGTGTCTACTCAGTGTTAGAGTATTATAAAAATACAGTTCCAAAACATGCTCAAAATCGATATTTTGGGTGCAAAAAGTCGATATGTGCATGTATCTTCTGTATCCGTCTATATCCCAAATTCAGGTTCAAAACACCCGAAAATTCGATATTTTTGGGTCCCAAAAGCAATGTGTACATGCATACTCTGTTTTAGAGTATTTTCAAAATACAGGCCTAAAACATGCTGAAAATCGATATTTTAGCTGCCCAAAGTCAATATGTGTATGGATCTTCTGTACCCGTCTATATCCCAAATTCAGATTCAAAATACTCAAAAATTCGATATTTTTGGGTCCCAGAAGCAATCTGTACATGCCTACTTCTTCCTAGAAAGTTTTCAAGATACAGACCCAAAACATACTCAAAATCGATATTTTAGGTGCAAAAATTCGAAATGTGCATGCATCTTCTGTACCCGTTTATATCTCAAATTCAGGCTCAGAACACCCGAAAATTCGATTTATTTGGGTCCCAGAAGCGATCTGTACGTGTCTACTCAGTGTTAGAGTATTTTAAAAATACAGGCTCAAAACATGCTCAAAAACGATATTTTGGGTGCCCCAAGTCGATATGTGCATGCATCTTCTGTACCCGTTTATATCTCAAATTCAGATTCAAAACACTCAAAAATTCGATATTTTTGGGTCCCAGAAGCAATCTGTACATGCCTACTTCTTGCTAGAATGTTTTCAAGATACAGACCCAAAACATATTCAAAATCGATATTTTAGGTGCAAAAAGTCGAAATGTGCATGCATCTTCTGTACCCGTTTATATCTCAAATTCAGGCTCAAAACACCCGAAAATTCGATATTTTTGGGTCCCAGAAGCGATCTGTACATGCCTACTCCGTGTTAGAGTATTTTCAAAATACAGGCCCAAAACATGCTCAAAATCGATATTTTAGGTGCCCAAAGTCGATATGTGCTTGCATCTTCTGTGCCCGTTTATATCTCAAATTCAGACTCAAAACACCCGAATATTCGATATTTTTGGGTCGCAAAAGCCATCTGTACATGCATACTCCGTGTTAGAGTATTTTCAAAATACAGGCCTAAAACATGCTGTAAATCGATATTTTAGCTGCCCAAAGTCAATATGTGTATGCATCTTCTGTACCCGTCTATATCCCAAATTCAGGTTAAAAACACCCGAAAATTCGATATTTTTGGGTCCCAGAAGCGATCTGTACATGCCTACTCCTTGCTAGAATGTTTTCAAGATACAGACCCAAAATATGCTCAAAATCGATATTTTAAGTGCAAAAAGTCGATATGTGCATGCATCTTCTGTACCCGTTTATATCTCAAATTCAGGCTCAAAACTCCGAAAATTCGATATTTTTGGGTCCCTTAACCGATCTGCACATGCCTACTCAGTGCTAGAATGTTTTTAAAATACAGGCTTAAAACATGCTATAAATCGATATTTTAGGTGTCAAAAGTCGATGTGTGCATGCATCTTCTGTACCCGTTTATATCTCAAATTCAGGTTCAAAACACCCGAAAATTCGATAATTTTGGGTCCCAGAAGCGATCTGTACATACCTACTCCTTGCTAGAATTTTTTCAAGAAACAGACCCAAAACATGCTGTAAATCGATATTTTAGGTGCAAAAAGTCGATATGTGCATGCATCCTCTGTACCCGGTTATATCCCAATTTCTGCCTCAAAACACCCTAAAATTCGATTTATTTGGGTCCCAGAAGCGATCTGTACGTGTCTACTCAGTGTTAGAGTATTTTATAAATACAGGTCCAAAACATGCTCAAAATCGATATTTTAGGTGCCCAAAGTCGATATGTGCATGCATCTTCTGTACCCGTTTATATCTCAAATTCAGGCTCAAAACACCCGAAAAGTCGACATTTTTGGATCCCAGAAGCAATCTGTACATGCCTACTCCGTGTTAATGTATTTTCAAAATACAGGCCCAAAACATGCTGAAAATCGATATTTTAGGTGCCCAAAGTCAATATGTGTATGCATCTTCTGTACCCGTCTATATCCCAAATTCAGGTTCAAAACACTCAAAAATTCGATATTTTTGGGTCCCAGAAGCAATCTTTACATGCCTACTTCTTGCTAGAATGTTTTCAAGATACAGACCCAAAACATGCTCAAAATCGATATTTTAGGTGCAAAAAGTCGAAATGTGCATGCATCTTCTGTTCCCGTTTATATCTCAAATTCAGGCTCAAAACACCCGAAAATTCGATATTTTTGGGTCCCCGAAGCGATCTGTACATGCCTACTCCGTGTTAGAGTATTTTCAAGATACAGACCCAAAACATGCTCAAAATCGATATTTTAGGTGCAAAAAGTCGATATGTGCATGAATCTTCTGTATCCGTCTATATCCCAAATTCAGGTTCAAAACACCCGAAAATTCAATAATTTTGGGTCCCAGAAGCGATCTGTACATGCCTACTCAGTGCTAGAATATTTTCAAATTATACGCCCAAAACATACTAAAAATCGATATTTTGGGTGCCAAAGTCGATATGTGCATGCATCTTCTGTACCCGTTTATATCTCAAATTCAGGCTCAAAACACCCAAAAAATCGATATTTTTGTGTCCCAGAAGCGATCTGTACATGTCTACACCGTGTTTAAGTATTTTCAAAATACAGGCCCAAAACATGCTCAAAATCGATATTTTAGGTGCCCGAAGTCGATATGTGCATGCATCCTCTGTACCTGTTCATATCTCAAATTCAGGCTCAGAAAAACCGAAAATTCGATTTATTTGGGTCCCAGAAGCGATCTGTACGTGTCTACTCAGTGTTAGAGTATTTTAAAAATACAGGCTCAAAACATGCTCAAAAACGATATTTTGTGTGCCCCAAGTCGATATGTGCATGCATCTTCTGTACCCGTTTATATCTCAAATTCAGACTCAAAACACCCGAATATTCGATATTTTTGGGTCCCAAAAGCCATCTGTACATGCATACTCCGTGTTAGAGTATTTTTAAAATACAGGCCTAAAATATGCTGTAAATCGATATTATAGATGCCCAAAGTCAATATGTGTATGCATCTTCTGTACCCGTCTATATCCCAAATTCAGGTTCAAAACACTCAAAAATTCGATATTTTTGGGTCCCAGAAGCAATCTGTACATGCCTACTCCTTGCTAGAATTTTTTCAAGATACAGACCCAAAACATACTGAAAATCGATGTTTTAGGTGCCCAAAGTCGATATGTGCATGCATCTTCTGTACCCGTTCATATCACAAATTCAGGCTCAGAACACCTAAAAATTCGATTTATTTGGGTCCCAGAAGCGATCTGTACGTGTCTACTCAGTGTTAGAGTATTTTAAAAATACAGGTCCAAAACATGCTCAAAATCGATATTTTGGGTGCCCAAAGTCGATATGTGCATGCATCTTCTGTACCCGTTTATATCTCAAATTCAGACTCAAAACACCCGAATACTCGATATTTTTGGGTCCCAAAAGCAATGTGTACATGCATACTCCGTCTTAGAGTATTTTCAAAATACAGGCCTAAAACATGCTGAAAATCGATATTTTAGCTGCCCAAAGTCAATATGTGTATGCATCTTCTGTAAACGTCTATATCCCAAATTCAAATTCAAAACACTCAAAAATTCAATATTTTTGGGTCCCAGAAGCAATCTGTACATGCCTACTTCTTGCTAGAATGTTTTAAAGATACAGACCCAAAACATACTCAAAATCGATATTTTAGGTGCAAAAAGTCGAAATGTGCATGCATCTTCTGTACCCGTTTATATCTCAAATTCAGGCTCAAAACACCCGAAAATTCGATATTTTTGGGTCCCAGAAGCGATCTGTACATGCCTACTCCGTGTTAGAGTATTTTCAAAATACAGGCCCAAAACATGCTCAAAATCGATATTTTAGGTGCCCGAAGTCGATATGTGCATGCATCTTCTGTGCCCGTTTATATCTCAAATTCAGACTCAAAACACCCGAATATTCGATATTTTTGGGTCCCTAAAGCCATCTGTACATGCATACTTCGTGTTAGAGTATTTTCAAAATACAGGCCTAAAACATGCTGTAAATCGATATTTTAGCTGCCCAAAGTCAATATGTGTATTCATCTTCTGTACCCGTCTATATCTCAAATTCAGGTTCAAAACACCAGAATATTCGATATTTTTGGGTCCCAGAAGCGATCTGTACATGCCTACTCCTTGCTAGAATGTTTTCAAGATACAGACCCAAAACATGCTCAAAATTGATATTTTAAGTGCAAAAAGTCGATATGTGCATGCATCTTCTGTACCCGTTTATATCTCAAATTCAGGCTCAAAACTCCGAAAATTCGATATTTTTGGGTCCCTTAAGCGATCTGCACATTCCTACTCAGTGCTAGAATGTTTTTAAAATACAGGCTTAAAACATGATATAAATCGATATTTTAGGTGTGAAAAGTCGATATGTGCATGCATCTTCTGTACCCGTTTATATCTCAAATTCAGGCTCAAAACACCCAAAAAAACGATATTTTTGTGTCCCAAAAGCGATCTGTACATGCATACTCCGTGTTAGAGTATTTTCAAAATATAGGCCCAAAACATACTCAAAATCGATATTTTAGGTGCCCAAAGTCGATATGTGCATGCATCTTCTGTACCCGTTTATATCTCAAATTCAGGCTCAAAACACCCGAAAAGTCGACATTTTTGGGTCCCAGAAGCGATCTGTACATGCCTACTCCGTGTTAGAGTGTTTTTAAAATACATGCCCAAAACATGCTGAAAATCGATATTTTAGGTGCCCAAAGTCAATATGTGTATGCATCTTCTGTACCCGTCTTTTTCCAAATTCAGGTTCAAAACACTCGAAAATTCGAAATTTTTGGGTCCCAGAAGCAATCTTTACATGCCTACTTCTTGCTAAAATGTTTTCAAGATACAGACCCAAAACATACTCAAAATCGATATTTTAGGTGCAAAAAGTCGAAATGTGCATGCATCTTCTGTACCCGTTTATATCTCAAATTCAGACTCAAAACACCCGAAAATTCAATATTTTTGGGTCCCAGAAGCGATCTGTACGTGCATACTCCGTGTTAGAGTGTTTTTAAAATACAGGCCCAAAACATGCTGAAAATCGATATTTTATGTGCCCAAAGTCAATATGTGTATGCATCTTCTGTACCCGTGTATATCTCTAATTCTGGTTCAAAACACCAGAAAATTCGATATTTTTCGGTCCCAGATGCGATCTGTACATGCCTACTCCATGCTAGAATGTTTTCAAGATACAAACCCAAAACATGCTCAAAATCGATATTTTAAGTGCAAAAAGTCGATATGTGCATGCATCTTCTGTACCCGTTTATATCTCAAATTCAGGCTCAAAACTCCATAAATTCGATATTTTAAGGTCCCTTAAGCGATCTGCACATGCCTACGCAGTGCTAGAATGTTTTTAAAATACAGGCTTAAAACATGCTCAAAAATGATATTTTATGTGCAAAAAGTCGATATGTGCATGCATCTTCTGTACCCGTTTATATCTCAAATTCAGGTTCAAAACACCCGAAAAGTCGATATTTTTGGGTCCCAGAAGCGATCTGTACATGCCTACTCCGTGTTAATGTATTTTCAAAATACAGGCCCAAAACATGCCGAAAATCAATATTTTAGGTGCCCAAAGTCAATATGTATATGCATCTTCTGTACCCGTCTATATCCCAAATTCAGGTTCAAAACACCAGAAAATTCGGTATTTTTGGGTCCCAGAAGCGACCTGTACATGCCTACTCCTTCCTAGAATGTTTTCAAGATACAGACCCAAAAACATGCTTAAAATCGATATTTTAGGTGCAAAAAGTCGATATGTGCATGCATCCCCTGTACCCGGTTATATCCCAAATTCTGGCTCAAAACCCCCGAAAATTCGATCTTTTTGGGTCCCAGAAGCGATCTGTACATGCCTACTCAGTGCTAGAATATTTTCAAAATATACGCCCAAAACATACTAAAAATCGATATTTTGGGTGCCAAAGTCGATATGTGCATGCATCCTCTGTACCAGGTTATATCCCAAATTCAGGCTCGAAACACCCAAAAAATCGATATTTTTGTGTCCCAGAAGCGATCTGTACATGTCTACACCGTGCTATAGTATTTTCAAAATACAGGCCCAAAACATGCTCAAAATCGATATTTTAGGTGCCCAAAGTCGATATGTGCATGCATCTTCTGTATCCGTTTATATCTCAAATTCAGGCTCAGAACACCCTAAAATTCGATTTATTTGGGTTCCAGAAGCGATCTGTACGTGTCTACTCAGTGTTAGAGTATTTTAAAAATACAGCCCCAAAACATGCTCAAAATCGATATTTTGGGTGCCCAAAGTCGATATGTGCATGCATCTTCAGTACCCGTTTATATCTCAAATTCAGACTCAAAACACCCGAAAATTCGATATTTTTGGGTCCTCGAAGCGATCTGTACATGCCTACTCCGTGTTAGAGTATTTTCAAAATACAGGCCCAAAACATGCTCAAAATCGATATTTTAGGTGCAAAAAGTCGATATGTGCATGCATCTTCGGTATCCGTCTATATCCCAAATTCAGGTTCAAAACACCCGAAAATTCGATAATTTTGGGTCCCAGAAGCGATCTGTACATGCCTACTCCTTGCTAGAATTTTTTCAAGATACAGACCCAAAACATGCTCAAAATCGATATTTTAGATGCAAAAAGTCGATATGTGCATGCATCCTCTGTACCCGGTTATATCCCAATTTCTGGCTCAAAACACCCGAAAATTTGATATTTTTGGGTCCCAGAAGCGATCTGTACATGCGTACTCAGTGCTAGAATATTTTCAAATTATACGTCCAAAACATACTAAAAATCGATATTTTGGGTGCCAAAGTCGATATGTGTATGCATCTTCTATACCCGTTTATATCTCAAATTCAGGCTCAAAACACCCAAAAAATCGATATTTTTGTGTCCCAGAAGCGATCTGTACATGTTTACACCGTGTTTGAGTATTTTCAAAATACAGGAATAAAACATGCTGAAAATCGATATTTTAGCTGCCCAAAGTCAATATGTGTATGCATCTTCTGTACCCGTTTATATCTCAAATTTTGGTTCAAAACACCAGAAAATTCGATATTTTTGGGTCCCAGAAGCGATCTGTACATGCCTACTCCTTGCTAGAATGTTTTCAAGATACAGACCCAAAACTTGCTCAAAATCGATATTTTAAGTGCAAAAAGTCGATATGTGCATGCATCTTCTGTACCCGTTTATATCTCAAATTCAGACTCAAAACACCCGAATATTCGATATTTTTGGGTCCCAAAAGCAATCTGTACATGCATACTCCGTGTTAGAGTATTTTTAAAATACAGGCCTAAAACATGCTGTAAATCGATATTTTAGGTGCCCAAAATCAATATGTATATGGATCTTCTGTACCCGTCTATATCCCAAATTCAGGTTCAAAACACTCGAAAATTCCATATTTTTGAGTCCCAGAAGCAATATGTACATGCCTACTTCTTGCTAGAAAGTTTTCATTATACAGACCCAAAACATGCTCAAAATCGATATTTTAGGTGCCCAAAGTCGATATGTGCATGCATCTTCTGTACCCGTTCATATCTCAAATTCAGGCTCAAAACACCCGAAAATTCGATTTATTTGGGTCCCAGAAGCGATCTGTACGTGTCTACTCAGTGTTAGAGTATTTTAAAAATACAGGACCAAAACATGCTCAAAATCGATATTTTGGGTGCCCAAAGTCGATATGTGCATGCATCTTCTGTACCCGTTTATATCTCAAATTCAGGCTAAAAACTCCGAAAATTCGATATTTTTTGGTCCCTTAAGCGATCTGCACATGCCTACTCAGTGCTAGAATATTTTTAAAATACAGGCCCAAAACATACTCAAAATCGATATTTTAGGTGCCCAAAGTCGATATGTGCATGCATCTTCTGAACCCGTTTATATCTCAAATTCAGGCTCAAAAAACCCGAAAAGTCGATATTTTTGGGTCCCAGAAGCGACCTGTACATGCCTACTCCATATTAATGTATTTTCAAAATACAGGCTCAAAACATGCTGAAAATCTATATTTTATGTGCCCTAAGTCAATATGTGCATGCATCTTCTTTACCCGTTCATATCTAAAATTCAGGCTCAGAACACCCGAAAATTCGATTTATTTGGGTCCCAGAAGCGATCTGTACGTGTCTACTCCGTGTTAGAGTATTTTCAAGATATAGGCCTAAAACATGCAGAAAATCGATATTTTAGCTGCCCAAAGTCAATATGTGTATGCATCTTATGTACCCGTCTATATCCCAAATTCAGGTTCAAAACACTCGAAAATTCGATATTTTTGGGTCCCACAAGCAATCTGAACATGCCTACTTCTTGCTAGAATGTTTTCAAGATACAGACCCAAAACATGCTCAAAATCGATATTTTAGGTGCAAAAAGTCGAAATGTGCATGCATCTTCTGTACCCGTTTATATCTCAAATTCAGGCTCAAAACACCCGAAAATTCGTTATTTTTGGGTCCCAGAAGCAATCTGTACATGCCTACTTCTTGCTAGAATGTTTTCAAGTTACAGACCCAAAACATGCTCAAAATCGATATTTTAGGTGCAAAAAGTCGATATGTGCAAGCATCTTCGGTATCCGTCTATATCCCAAATTCAGGTTCAAAACACCCGAAAATTCGATAATTTTGGGTCCCAGAAGCGATCTGTACATGCCTACTCCTTGCTAGAATTTTTTCAAGATACAGACCCAAAACATGCTCAAAATCGATATTTTAGATGCAAAAAGTCGATATGTGCATGCATCCTCTGTACCCGGTTATATCCCAATTTCTGGCTCAAAACACCCGAAAATTCGATATTTTTGGGTCCCAGAAGCGATCTGTACATGCGTACTCAGTGCTAGAATATTTTCAAATTATACGTCCAAAACATACTAAAAATCGATATTTTGGGTGCCAAAGTCGATATGTGTATGCATCTTCTATACCCGTTTATATCTCAAATTCAGGCTCAAAACACCCAAAAAATCGATATTTTTGTGTCCCAGAAGCGATCTGTACATGTTTACACCGTGTTTGAGTATTTTCAAAATACAGGAATAAAACATGCTCAAAATCGATATTTTAGCTGCCCAAAGTCAATATGTGTATGCATCTTCTGTACCCGTTTATATCTCAAATTATGGTTCAAAACACCAGAAAATTCGATATTTTTGGGTCCCAGAAGCGATCTGTACATGCCTACTCCTTGCTAGAATGTTTTCAAGATACAGACCCAAAACTTGCTCAAAATCGATATTTTAAGTGCAAAAAGTCGATATGTGCATGCATCTTCTGTACCCGTTTATATCTCAAATTCAGACTCAAAACACCCGAATATTCGATATTTTTGGGTCCCAAAAGCAATCTGTACATGCATACTCCGTGTTAGAGTATTTTTAAAATACAGGCCTAAAACATGCTGTAAATCGATATTTTAGGTGCCCAAAATCAATATGTATATGGATCTTCTGTACCCGTCTATATCCCAAATTCAGGTTCAAAACACTCGAAAATTCCATATTTTTGAGTCCCAGAAGCAATCTGTACATGCCTACTTCTTGCTAGAAAGTTTTCATTATACAGACCCAAAACATGCTCAAAATCGATATTTTAGGTGCCCAAAGTCGATATGTGCATGCATCTTCTGTACCCGTTCATATCTCAAATTCAGGCTCAAAACACCCGAAAATTCGATTTATTTGGGTCCCAGAAGCGATCTGTACGTGTCTACTCAGTGTTAGAGTATTTTAAAAATACAGGCCCAAAACATGCTCAAAATCGATATTTTGGGTGCCCAAAGTCGATATGTGCATGCATCTTCTGTACCCGTTTATATCTCAAATTCAGGCTAAAAACTCCGAAAATTCGATATTTTTGGGTCCCTTAAGCGATCTGCACATGCCTACTCAGTGCTAGAATATTTTTAAAATACAGGCCCAAAACATACTCAAAATCGATATTTTAGGTGCCCAAAGTCGATATGTGCATGCATCTTCTGAACCCGTTTATATCTCAAATTCAGGCTCAAAACACCCGAAAAGTCGATATTTTTGGGTCCCAGAAGCGACCTGTACATGCCTACTCCATATTAATGTATTTTCAAAATACAGGCTCAAAACATGCTGAAAATCTATATTTTATGTGCCCTAAGTCAATATGTGCATGCATCTTCTTTACCCGTTCATATCTAAAATTCAGGCTCAGAACACCCGAAAATTCGATTTATTTGGGTCCCAGAAGCGATCTGTACGTGTCTACTCCGTGTTAGAGTATTTTCAAGATATAGGCCTAAAACATGCAGAAAATCGATATTTTAGCTGCCCAAAGTCAATATGTGTATGCATCTTATGTACCCGTCTATATCCCAAATTCAGGTTCAAAACACTCGAAAATTCGATATTTTTGGGTCCCACAAGCAATCTGAACATGCCTACTTCTTGCTAGAATGTTTTCAAGATACAGACCCAAAACATGCTCAAAATAGATATTTTAGGTGCAAAAAGTCGAAATGTGCATGCATCTTCTGTACCCGTTTATATCTCAAATTCAGGCTCAAAACACCCGAAAATTCGTTATTTTTGGGTCCCAGAAGCAATCTGTACATGCCTACTTCTTGCTAGAATGTTTTCAAGTTACAGACCCAAAACATGCTCAAAATCGATATTTTAGGTGCAAAAAGTCGATATGTGCAAGCATCTTCGGTATCCGTCTATATCCCAAATTCAGGTTCAAAACACCCGAATATTCGATAATTTTGGGTCCCAGAAGCGATCTGTACATACCTACTCCTTGCTAGAATTTTTTCAAGATACAGACCCAAAACATGCTCAAAATCGATGTTTTAGGTGCAAAAAGTCGATATGTACATGCATCCTCTGTACTCGGTTATATCCCAATTTCTGGCTCAAAACACCCGAAAATTCGATATTTTTGGGTCCTAGAAGCGATCTGTACATGCCTACTCAGTGCTAGAATATTTTCAAATTATACGCCCAAAACATACTAAAAATCGATATTTTGGGTGCCAAAGTCGATATGTGCATGCATCTTCTGTACCCGTTTATATCTCAAATTCAGGCTCAAAACACCCAAAAAATCGATATTTTTGTGTCCCAGAAGCGATCTGTATATGCATACTCCGTGTTAGAGTATTTTTAAAATACAGGCCTAAAACATGCTGTAAATCGATATTTTAGCTGCCCAAAGTCAATATGTGTATGCATCTTCTGTACCCGTCTATATCCCAAATTCAGGTTCAAAATACTCGTAAATTCGATATTTTTGAGTCCCAGAAGCAATCTGTACATGCCTACTTCTTGCTAGAAAGTTTTCATGATACAGACCCAAAACATGCTCAAAATCGATATTTTAGGTGCAAAAAGTCGATATGTGCATGCATCTTCTGTACCCGTTTATATCTCAAATTCAGGCTCAAAACACCCAAAAAATCGATATTTTTGTGTCCCAGAAGCGATCTGTACATGTCTACTCCGTGTTATAGTATTTCTAAAATACAGGCCCAAAACATGCTCAAAATCGATGTTTAAAGTGCCCAAAGTCGATATGTGCATGCATCTTCTGTACCCGTTCATATCTCAAATTCAGGCTCAGAACACCCGAAAATTCAATTTATTTGGGTCCCAGAAGCGATCTGTACGTGTCTACTCAGTGCTAGAATGTTTTTAAAATACAGGCTTAAAACATGCTCAAAAATGATATTTTAGGTGTGAAAAGTCGATATGTGCATGCATCTTCTGTACCCGGTTATATCTCAAATTCAGGCTAAAAACTCCCAAAAAATCGATATTTTTGTGTCCCAGAAGCGATCTGTACATGCCTACTCCGTGTTAGAGTATTTTCAAAATACAGGCCCAAAACATGCTGAAAATCGATATTTTAGGTGCCCAAAATCAATATGTGCATGCATCTTCTGTACCCGTTTATATCTCAAATTCAGGCTCAATACACCCAAAAAATCGATATTTTTGTGTTCCAGAAGCGATCTGTACATGTCTACACCGTGTTAGAGTATTTTCAAAATGCAGGCCCAAAACATGCTCAAAATCGATATTTTAGGTGCACAAAGTCAATATGTGTATGCATTCTCTGTACCCGGTTATATCTCAAATTCAGGCTCAAAACACCCGAAAATTCAATATTTTTGGGCCCCAGAAGCGATCTGTACATGCCTACTCAGTGCTAGAATGTTTTCAAAATAGAGGCTCAGAACATGCTAAAAATCGATATTTTGGGTGCCCAAAATCGATATGTGCATCCATCTTCTGTACCCGTTTATATCTCAAATTCAGGCTCAAAACACCCAAAAATTCGATATTTTTGTGTCTCAGAAGCGATCTGTACGTGTCTACTGCGTGTTAGAGTATTTTTAAAATACAGGCCCAAAACATGCTCAAAATCGATGTTTTAAGTGCCCAAAGTCGATATGTGCATGCATCTTCTGTACCCGTTCATATCTCAAATTCAGGCTCAGAATACCTGAAAATTCGATTTATTTGGGTCCCAGAAGCGATCTGTACGTGTCTACTCAGTGCTTGAATGTTTTTAAAATACAGGCTTAAAACATGCTCAAAAATGATATTTTAGGTGTGAAAAGTCGATATGTGCATGCATCTTCTGTACCCGTTTATATCTCAAATTCAGGCTAAAAACGCCCAAAAAATCGATATTTTTGTGTCCCAGAAGCGATCTGTACATGCCTACTCCTTGCTAGAATGTTTTCAAAACATGCTCAAAATCGATATTTTAAGTGCAAAAAGTCGATATGTGCATGCATCTTCTGTACCCGTTTATATCTCAAATTCAGGCTCAAAACTCCAAAAATTCGATATTTTTAGGTCCCTTAAGCGATCTGCACATGCCTACTCAGTGCTAGAATGTTTTTAAAATACAGGCTTAAAACATGCTCAAAAATGATATTTTAGGTGTGAAAAGTCGATATGTGCATGCATCTTCTGTACCCGTTCATATCTCAAATTCAGGCTCAGAACACCCGAAAATTCGATTTATTTGGGTCCCAGAAGTGATCCGTACGTGTCTACTCCGTGTTAGAGTGTTTTAAAAATTCGGGCCCAAAACATGCTCAAAATCGACATTTTAGGTGCCCAAAGTCGATATGTGCATGCATCTTCTGTACCCGGTTATATCCCAAATTCTGGCTCAAAACCCCCGAAAATTCGATATTTTTGGGTCCCAGAAGCGATCTGTACATGCCTACTCCGTGTTAATGTATTTTCAAAATACAGGCCCAAAACATGCTGAAAATCGATATTTTAGGTGCCCAAAGTCAATATGTGCATGCATCTTCTGTATCCGTTTATATCTCAAATTCAGGCTCAAAACACCCAAAAAATCGATATTTTTGTGTTCCAGAAGCGATCTGTACATGTCTACACCGTGTTAGAGTATTTTCAAAATGCAGGCCCAAAACATGCTCAAAATCGATATTTTTGGTGCCCAAAGTCGATATGTGCATGCATCTTCTGTACCCGTTCATATCTCAAATTCAGGCTCAGAACACCCGAAAATTCGATTTATTTGGGTCCCAGAAGTGATCTGTACGTGTCTACTCCGTGTTAGAGTATTTTAAAAATACAGGCCCAAAACATGCTCAAAATCGATATTTTAGGTGCAAAAAGTCGATATGTGCATGCATCTTCTGTACCCGGTTATATCCCAAATCCTGGCTCAAAACACCCGAAAATTCGATATTTTTGGGTCCCAGAAGCGATCTGTACATGCCTACTCCGTGTTAATGTATTTTCAAAATACAGGCCCAAAACATGCTGAAAATCGATATTTTAGGTGCACAAAGTCAATATGTGCATGCATCTTCTGTACCCGTTTATATCTCAAATTCAGGCTCAAAACACCCAAGAAATAGATATTTTTGTGTTCCAGAAGCGATCTGTACATGTCTACACCGTGTTAGAGTATTTTCAAAATGCAGGCCCAAAACATGCTCAAAATCGATATTTTTGGTGCCCAAAGTCGATATGTGCATGCATCTTCTGTACTCGTTTATATCTCAAATTCAGGCTCAAAACTCCGAAAATTCGATATTTTTGTGTCCCAGAAGCGATCTGTACATGCATACTCCGTGTTAGAGTATTTTCAAAATACAGGCCCAAAACATGCTCAAAATCGATATTTTGGGTGCCAAAAGTCGATATGTGCATGCATCTTCTGTACCCGTTTATGTCTCAAATTCAGACTCAAAACACCCGAATATTCGATATTTTTGGGTCCCAAAAGCCATCTGTACATGCATACTCCGTGTTAGAGTATTTTTAAAATACAGGCCTAAAACATGCTGAAAATCGATATTTTAGCTTCCCAAAGTCAATATGTGTATGCATCTTCTGTACCCGTTTATTTCTTAAATTCAGGCTCAAAACACCCGAAAATTCGATATTTTTGGGTCCCAAAAGCGATCTGTACATGTCTACACCGTGTTAGAGTATTTTCAAAATGCAGGCCCAAAAACATGCTCAAAATCGATATTTTTGGTGCCCAAAGTCGATATGTGCATGCATCTTCTGTACTCGTTTATATCTCAAATTCAGGCTCAAAACTCCGAAAATTCGATATTTTTGTGTCCCAGAAGCGATCTGTACATGCATACTCCGTGTTAGAGTATTTTCAAAATACAGGCCCAAAACATGCTCAAAATCGATATTTTGGGTGCCAAAAGTCGATATGTGCATGCATCTTCTGTACCCGTTTATGTCTCAAATTCAGACTCAGAACACCCGAATATTCGATATTTTTGGGTCCCAAAAGCCATCTGTACATGCATACTCCGTGTTAGAGTATTTTTAAAATACAGGCCTAAAACATGCTGAAAATCGATATTTTAGCTGCCCAAAGTCAGTATGTGTATGCATCTTCTGTACCCGTTTATATCTTAAATTCAGGCTCAAAACACCCGAAAATTCGATATTTTTGGGTCCCAAAAGCGATCTGTACATGTCTACTCCGTGTTAGAGTATTTTTAAAATACAGGCCCAAAACATGCTAAAAATCGATATTTTAGGTGCCCAAAGTTGATATGTGCATGCATCTTCTGTACCCGTTTATATCTCAAATTCAGGCTCAAAACACCCGAAAATTCAATATTTTTGGGTCCCAGAAGCGATCTGTACGTGCATACTCCGTGTTGGAGTGTTTTTAAAATACAGGCCCAAAACATGCTGAAAATCGATATTTTATGTGCCCAAAGTCAATATGTGTATGCATCTTCTGTACTCGTGTATATCCCTAATTCAGGTTCAAAACACCAGAAAATTCGATATTTTGGGGTCCCAGAAGCAATCTGTACATGCCTACTCCTTGCTAGAATGTTTTCAAGATACAGACCCATAAACATGCTCAAAATCGATATTTCAATTGCAAAAAGTCGATATGTGCATGCATCTTCTGTACCCGTTTATATCTCAAGTTCAGGCTCAAAACTCCAAAAATTCGATATTTTTAGGTCCCTTAAGCAGTCTGCACATGCCTACTCAGTGTTAGAATGTTTTTAAAATACAGGCTTAAAACATGCTCAAAAATGATATTTTAGGTGTGAAAAGTCGATATGTGCATGCATCTTCTGTACCCGTTTATATCTCAAATTCAGGCTCAAAACACCCAAAAAATCGATATTTTTGTGTCCCAGAAGCGATCTGTACATGCATACTCCGTGTTAGAGTGTTTTAAAAATACAGGCCCAAAACATGCTCAAAATCGATATTTTGGGTGCCCAAAGTCGATATGTGCATGCATCTTCTGTACCCGTTTATATCTCAAATTCAGACTCAAAACACCCGAATATTCGATATTTTTGGGTCCCAAAAGCCATCTGTACATGCATACTCCGTGTTAGAGTATTTTCAAAATACAGGCCTAAAACATGATGTAAATCGATATTTTAGCTGCCCAAAGTCAATATGTGTATGTTTCTTCTGTACCCGTGTTTATCCCTAATTCTGGTTCAAAACACCAGAAAATTCAATATTTTTGGGTCCCATAAGCGATCTGTACATGCCTACTCCTTGCTAGAATGTTTTCAAGATACAGACCCAAAACATGCTCAAAATCGATATTTTAGGTGCAAAAAGTCAATATGTGCATGCATCTTCTGTACCCGTTTATATCTCAAATTCAGGCTAAAAACGCCCAAAAAATCGCTATTTTTGTGTCCCAGAAGCGATCTGTACATGCCTACTCCGTGTTAGAGTATTTTCAAAATACAGGCCCAAAACATGCTCAAAATCGATATTTTAGGTGCCCAAAGTCGATATGTGCATGCATCTTCTGTACCCGGTTATATCTCAAATTCTGGCTCAAAACCCCCGAAAATTCGATATTTTGGGTCCCAGAAGCGATCTGTACATGCCTACTTTGTGTTAATGTATTTTCAAAATACAGGCACAAAACATGCTCAAAATCGATATTTTAGGTGCCCAAAGTCAATATGTGCATGCATCTTCTGTACCCGTTTATATCTCAAATTCAGGCTCAAAACACCCAAAAAATCGATATTTTTGGGTCCCAAAAGCCATCTGTACATGCATACTCCGTGTTAGAGTATTTTTAAAATACAGGCCTAAAACATGCTGAAAATCGATATTTTAGCTTCCCAAAGTCAATATGTGTATGCATCTTCTGTACCCGTTTATTTCTTAAATTCAGGCTCAAAACACCCGAAAATTCGATATTTTTGGGTCCCAAAAGCGATCTGTACATGTCTACACCGTGTTAGAGTATTTTCAAAATGCAGGCCCAAAAACATGCTCAAAATCGATATTTTTGGTGCCCAAAGTCGATATGTGCATGCATCTTCTGTACTCGTTTATATCTCAAATTCAGGCTCAAAACTCCGAAAATTCGATATTTTTGTGTCCCAGAAGCGATCTGTACATGCATACTCCGTGTTAGAGTATTTTCAAAATACAGGCCCAAAACATGCTCAAAATCGATATTTTGGGTGCCAAAAGTCGATATGTGCATGCATCTTCTGTACCCGTTTATGTCTCAAATTCAGACTCAGAACACCCGAATATTCGATATTTTTGGGTCCCAAAAGCCATCTGTACATGCATACTCCGTGTTAGAGTATTTTTAAAATACAGGCCTAAAACATGCTGAAAATCGATATTTTAGCTGCCCAAAGTCAGTATGTGTATGCATCTTCTGTACCCGTTTATATCTTAAATTCAGGCTCAAAACACCCGAAAATTCGATATTTTTGGGTCCCAAAAGCGATCTGTACATGTCTACTCCGTGTTAGAGTATTTTTAAAATACAGGCCCAAAACATGCTAAAAATCGATATTTTAGGTGCCCAAAGTTGATATGTGCATGCATCTTCTGTACCCGTTTATATCTCAAATTCAGGCTCAAAACACCCGAAAATTCAATATTTTTGGGTCCCAGAAGCGATCTGTACGTGCATACTCCGTGTTGGAGTGTTTTTAAAATACAGGCCCAAAACATGCTGAAAATCGATATTTTATGTGCCCAAAGTCAATATGTGTATGCATCTTCTGTACTCGTGTATATCCCTAATTCAGGTTCAAAACACCAGAAAATTCGATATTTTGGGGTCCCAGAAGCAATCTGTACATGCCTACTCCTTGCTAGAATGTTTTCAAGATACAGACCCATAAACATGCTCAAAATCGATATTTCAATTGCAAAAAGTCGATATGTGCATGCATCTTCTGTACCCGTTTATATCTCAAGTTCAGGCTCAAAACTCCAAAAATTCGATATTTTTAGGTCCCTTAAGCAGTCTGCACATGCCTACTCAGTGTTAGAATGTTTTTAAAATACAGGCTTAAAACATGCTCAAAAATGATATTTTAGGTGTGAAAAGTCGATATGTGCATGCATCTTCTGTACCCGTTTATATCTCAAATTCAGGCTCAAAACACCCAAAAAATCGATATTTTTGTGTCCCAGAAGCGATCTGTACATGCATACTCCGTGTTAGAGTGTTTTAAAAATACAGGCCCAAAACATGCTCAAAATCGATATTTTGGGTGCCCAAAGTCGATATGTGCATGCATCTTCTGTACCCGTTTATATCTCAAATTCAGACTCAAAACACCCGAATATTCGATATTTTTGGGTCCCAAAAGCCATCTGTACATGCATACTCCGTGTTAGAGTATTTTCAAAATACAGGCCTAAAACATGATGTAAATCGATATTTTAGCTGCCCAAAGTCAATATGTGTATGTTTCTTCTGTACCCGTGTTTATCCCTAATTCTGGTTCAAAACACCAGAAAATTCAATATTTTTGGGTCCCATAAGCGATCTGTACATGCCTACTCCTTGCTAGAATGTTTTCAAGATACAGACCCAAAACATGCTCAAAATCGATATTTTAGGTGCAAAAAGTCAATATGTGCATGCATCTTCTGTACCCGTTTATATCTCAAATTCAGGCTAAAAACGCCCAAAAAATCGCTATTTTTGTGTCCCAGAAGCGATCTGTACATGCCTACTCCGTGTTAGAGTATTTTCAAAATACAGGCCCAAAACATGCTCAAAATCGATATTTTAGGTGCCCAAAGTCGATATGTGCATGCATCTTCTGTACCCGGTTATATCTCAAATTCTGGCTCAAAACCCCCGAAAATTCGATATTTTGGGTCCCAGAAGCGATCTGTACATGCCTACTTTGTGTTAATGTATTTTCAAAATACAGGCACAAAACATGCTCAAAATCGATATTTTAGGTGCCCAAAGTCAATATGTGCATGCATCTTCTGTACCCGTTTATATCTCAAATTCAGGCTCAAAACACCCAAAAAATCGATATTTTTGTGTTCCAGAAGCGATCGGTACATGTGTACACCGTGTTAGAGTATTTTCAAAATGCAGGCCCAAAACATGCTCAAAATCGATATTTTTGGTGCCCAAAGTCGATATGTCTATGCATCTTCTGTACCCGTTCATATCTCAAATTCAGGCTCAGAACACCCGAAAATTCTATTTATTTTGGTCCCATAAGTGATCTGTACGTGTCTACTCCGTGTTAGAGTGTTTTAAAAATACAGACCCAAAACATGCTCAAAATCGATATTTTGGGTGCCCAAAGTCGATATGTGCATGCATCTTCTGTACCCGTTTATATCTCAAATTCAGGCTCAAAACACCCGAAAATTCAATATTTTTGGGTCCCAAAAGCGATCTGTACATGTCTACTCCGTGTTAGAGTATTTTTAAAATACAGGCCCAAAACATGCTGAAAATCGATATTTTATGTGCCCAAAGTCAATATGTGTATGCATCTTCTGTACCCGTGTATATCCCTAATTCAGGTTCAAAACACCAGAAAATTCGATATTTTGGGGTCCCAGAAGCAATCTGTACACTCCTTGCTAGAATGTTTTCAAGATACAGACCCAAAACACGCTCAAAATCGATATTTCAAGTGCAAAAAGTCGATATGTGCATGCATCTTCTGTACCCGTTTATATCTCAAATTCAGGCTCAAAACTCCAAAAATTCGATATTTTTAGGTCCCTTAAGCGATCTGCACATGCCTACTCAGTGCTAGAATGTTTTTAAAATACAGGCTTAAAACATGCTCAAAAAATGATATTTTAGGTGTGAAAAGTTGATATGTGCATGCATCTTCTGTACCGGTTTATATCTCAAATTCAGGCTCAAAACACCCAAAAAATCGATATTTTTGTGTCCCAGAAGCGATCTGTACATGCATACTCCGTGTTAGAGTATTTTCAAAATACAGGCCCAAAACATGCTCAAAATCGATATTTTAGGTGCCCAAAGTCGATATGTGCATGCATCTTCTGTACCCGTTTATATCTCAAATTCAGGCTCAAAACACCCGAAAAGTCGATATTTTTGGGTCCCAGAAGCGTTCTGTACATGCCTACTCCGTGTTAATGTATTTTCAAAATACAGGCCCAAAACATGCTGAAAATAGATATTTTAGGTGCCCAAAGTCAATATGTGTATGCATCTTCTGTACCCATCTATATCCCAAATTCAGGTTCAAAACACCAGAAAATTCGATATTTTTGGGTCCCAGAAGCGACTGGTACATGCCTACTCCTTGCTAAAACGTTTTCAAGATACAGACCCAAAACATGCTTAAAATCGATATTTTAGGTGCAAAAAATCGAAATGTGCATGCATCCTCTGTACCCGGTTATATCCCAAATTCTGGCTCAAAACCCCCGAAAATTCGATATTTTTGAGTCCCAGAAGCGATCTGTACATGCCTACTCAGTGCTAGAATATTTTCAAATTATACGCCCAAAACATACTAAAAATCGATATTTTGGGTGCCAAAGTCGATATGTGCATTCATCTTCTGTACCCGTTTATATCTCAAATTAATGCTCAAAACACCCGAAAATTCAATGTTTTTGGGTCCCAGAAGCGATCTGTACGTGCATACTCCGTGTTGGAGTGTTTTTAAAATACAGGCCCAAAACATGTTGAAAATCGATATTTTATGTGCCCAAAGTCAATATGTGTATGCATCTTCTGTACCTGTGTATATCCCTAATTCTGGTTCAAAACACCAGACAATTCGATATGTTTGGGTCCCAGAAGCGATCTGTACATGCCTACTCCTTGCTAGAATGTTTTCAAGATACAGACCCAAAACATGCTCAAAATCGATATTTTAAGTGCAAAAAGTCGATATGTGCATGCATCTTCTGTACCCGTTTATATCTCAAATTCAGGCTCAAAACTTCGAAAATTTGATATTTTTGGGTCCGAGAAGCGATCTGTACATGCCTACTCCTTGCAAGAATTTTTTCAAGATACAGACCCAAATCATGATCAAAATCGATATTTTAGGTGAAAAAAGTCGATATGTGCATGCATCTTCTGTACCCGTTTATATCTCAAATTCAAACTCAAAAAACCCGAAAATTCCATATTTTTGGGTCCCTTAAGCGATCTGTACATGCATACTCAGTGCTAGAATGTTTTCAAAATACAGGCCCAAAACATGCTAAAAATTGATATTTTAGGTGCCCAAAGTCGATATGTGCATGCATCTTCTGAACTAGTCTATATCCCAAATTCAGACTCAAAACACTAGAATAATCGATATTTTTGGGTCCCAAAAGCCATCTGTACATGCATACTCCGTGTTAGAGTATTTTCAAAATACAAGCCTAAAACATGCTGAAAATCTATATTTTAGCTGCCTATAGTCAATATGTGTATGCATCTTCTGTACCCGTTTATATCTCAAATTCAGGCTCAAAACACCCGAAAATTCGATATTTTTGGGTCCCAATAGCGATCTGTACATGCCTACTCCGTGTTAGAGTATTTTCAAAATACAGGTCCAAAACATGCTCAAAATCGATATTTTAGGTGCCCAAAGTCGATATGTGCATGCATCTTCTGTACCCGGTTATATCTCAAATTCTGGCTTTAAACCCCCGAAAATTCGATATTTTTGGGTCCCAGAAGCGATCTGTACATGCCTACTCCGTGTTAATGTATTTTCAAAATACAGGCCCAAAACATGCTGAAAATCGATGTTTTAGGTGCCCAAAGTCAATATGTGCATGCATCTTCTGTACCCGTTTATATCTCAAATTCAGGCTCAAAACACCCAAAAAATCGATATTTTTGGGTCCCAAAAGCCATCTGTACATGCATACTCCGTGTTAGAGTATTTTCAAAATACAGGCCTAAAACATGATGTAAATCGATAATTTAGCTGCCCAAAGTCAATATGTGTATGCATCTTCTGTACCCGTCTATATCCCAAATTTAGGTTCAAAACATTCGAAAATTCGATATTTTTGGGTCCCAGAAGCAATCTGTACATGCATACTTCTTGCTAGAAAGTTTTCAAGATGCAGACCCAAAACATTCTCAAAATCGATATTTTAGGTGCAAAAAGTCGATATGTGCATGCATCTTCTGTACTCGTTTATATCTCAAATTCAGGCTCAAAACTCCGAAAATTCGATATTTTTGTGTCCCAAAAGCGATCTGTAAATGCATACTCCGTATTAGAGTGTTTTTAAAATGCAGGCCCAAAACATGCTGAAAATTGATATTTTAGGTGCATAAAGTCAATATGTGTATGCATTCTCTGTACCCGGTTATATCTCAAATTCAGGCTCAAAACACCCGAAAATTCAATATTTTTGGGTCCCAGAAGCGATCTGTACATGCCTACTCCGTGTTAGAGTATTTTAAAACTACAGGCCCAAAATATGCTCAAAATCGATATTTTGGGTGCCCAAAGTCGATATGTGCATGCATCTTCTGTACCCGTTTATGTCTCAAATTCAGACTCAAAACTCCCGAATATTCGATATTTTTGGGTCCCAAAAGCCATCTGTACATGCATACTCCGTGTTAGAGTATTTTTAAAATACAGGCCTAAAACATGCTGAAAATCGATATTTTAGCTGCCCAAAGTCAATATGTGTATGCATCTTGTGTACCCGTTTATATCTTAAATTCTGGCTCAAAACACCCGAAAATTCGATATTTTTGGGTCCCAAAAGCGATCTGTACATGTCTACTCCGTGTTAGAGTATTTTTAAAATACAGGCCCAAAACATGCTAAAAATCGATATTTTAGGTGTGAAAAGTCGATATGTGCATGCATCTTCTGTACCCGTTTATATCTTAAATTCAGGCTCAAAACACCCAAAAAATCGATATTTTTGTGTCCCAGAAGCGATCTGTACATGCATACTCCGTGTTAGAGTATTTTCAAAATACAGGCCCAAAACATGCTCAAAATCGATATTTTAGGTGCCCAAAGTCGATATGTGCATGCATCTTCTGTACCCGTTTATATCTCAAATTCAGGCTCAAAACACCCGAAAATTCCATATTTTTGGGTCCCTTAAGCGATCTGTACATGCATACTCAGTGCTAGAATGTTTTCAAAATACAGGCCCAAAACATGCTAAAAATTGATATTTTAGGTGCCCAAAGTCGATATGTGCATGCATCTTCTGAACTAGTCTATATCCCAAATTCAGACTCAAAACACTAGAATAATCGATATTTTTGGGTCCCAAAAGCCATCTGTACATGCATACTCCGTGTTAGAGTATTTTCAAAATACAGGCCTAGAACATGATGTAAATCGATAATTTAGCTGCCCAAAGTCAATATGTGTATGCATCTTCTGTACCCGTCTATATCCCAAATTTAGGTTCAAAACATTCGAAAATTCGATATTTTTGGGTCCCAGAAGCAATCTGTACATGCATACTTCTTGCTAGAAAGTTTTCAAGATACAGACCCAAAACATTCTCAAAATCGATATTTTAGGTGCAAAAACTCGATATGTGCATGCATCTTCTGTACTCGTTTATATCTCAAATTCAGGCTCAAAACTCCGAAAATTCGATATTTTTGTGTCCCAGAAGCGATCTGTAAATGCATACTCCGTATTAGAGTGTTTTTAAAATGCAGGCCCAAAACATGCTGAAAATTGATATTTTAGGTGCACAAAGTCAATATGTGTATGCATTCTCTGTACCCGGTTATATCTCAAATTCAGGCTCAAAACACCCGAAAATTCAATATTTTTGGGTCCCAGAAGCGATCTGTACATGCCTACTCCGTGTTAGAGTATTTTAAAACTACAGGCCCAAAATATGCTCAAAATCGATATTTTGGGTGCCCAAAGTCGATATGTGCATGCATCTTCTGTACCCGTTTATGTCTCAAATTCAGACTCAAAACTCCCGAATATTCGATATTTTTGGGTCCCAAAAGCCATCTGTACATGCATACTCCGTGTTAGAGTATTTTTAAAATACAGGCCTAAAACATGCTGAAAATCGATATTTTAGCTGCCCAAAGTCAATATGTGTATGCATCTTGTGTACCCGTTTATATCTTAAATTCTGGCTCAAAACACCCGAAAATTCGATATTTTTGGGTCCCAAAAGCGATCTGTACATGTCTACTCCGTGTTAGAGTATTTTTAAAATTCAGGCCCAAAACATGCTAAAAATCGATATTTTAGGTGTGAAAAGTCGATATGTGCATGCATCTTCTGTACCCGTTTATATCTTAAATTCAGGCTCAAAACACCCAAAAAATCGATATTTTGGTGTCCCAGAAGCGATCTGTACATGCATACTCCGTGTTAGAGTATTTTCAAAATACAGGCCCAAAACATGCTCAAAATCGATATTTTAGGTGCCCAAAGTCGATATGTGCATGCATCTTCTGTACCCGTTTATATCTCAAATTCAGGCTCAAAACACCCGAAAATTCAATATTTTTGGGTCCCAAAAGCGATCTGTACATGTCTACTCCGTGTTAGAGTATTTTTAAAATACAGGCCCAAAACATGCTAAAAATCGATATTTTAGGTGCCCAAAGTCGATATGTGCATGCATCTTCTGTACCCGTTTATATCTTAAATTCAGGCTCAAAACACCCGAAAATTCAATATTTTTGGGTCCCAGAAGCGATCTGTACGTGCATACTCCGTGTTAGAGTGTTTTTAAAATACAGGCCCAAAACATGCTGAAAATCGATATTTTATGTGCCCAAAGTCAATATGTGTATGCATCTTCTGTACCCGTGTATATCCCTAATTCAGGTTCAAAACACCAGAAAATTCGATATTTTGGGGTCCCAGAAGCAATCTGTACACTCCTTGCTAGAATGTTTTCAAGATACAGACCCAAAACACGCTCAAAATCGATATTTCAAGTGCAAAAAGTCGATATGTGCATGCATCTTCTGTACCCGTTTATATCTCAAATTCAGGCTCAAAACTCCAAAAATTCGATATTTTTAGGTCCCTTAAGCGATCTGCACATGCCTACTCAGTGCTAGAATGTTTTTAAAATACAGGCTTAAAACATGCTCAAAAAATAATATTTTTTTAGGTGTGAAAAGTCGATATGTGCATTCATCTTCTGTACCCGTTTATATCTCAAATTAATGCTCAAAACACCCGAAAATTCAATGTTTTTGGGTCCCAGAAGCGATCTGTACGTGCATACTCCGTGTTGGAGTGTTTTTAAAATACAGGCCCAAAACATGTTGAAAATCGATATTTTATGTGCCCAAAGTCAATATGTGTATGCATCTTCTGTACCTGTGTATATCCCTAATTCTGGTTCAAAACACCAGACAATTCGATATGTTTGGGTCCCAGAAGCGATCTGTACATGCCTACTCCTTGCTAGAATGTTTTCAAGATACAGACCCAAAACATGCTCAAAATCGATATTTTAAGTGCAAAAAGTCGATATGTGCATGCATCTTCTGTACCCGTTTATATCTCAAATTCAGGCTCAAAACTTCGAAAATTTGATATTTTTGGGTCCGAGAAGCGATCTGTACATGCCTACTCCTTGTAAGAATTTTTTCAAGATACAGACCCAAATCATGATCAAAATCGATATTTTAGGTGAAAAAAGTCGATATGTGCATGCATCTTCTTTACCCGTTTATATCTCAAATTCAAACTCAAAACACCCGAAAATTCCATATTTTTGGGTCCCTTAAGCGATCTGTACATGCCTACTCCGTGGTACAGTATTTTCAAAATACAGGACCAAAACATGCTCAAAATCGATATTTTAGGTGCCCAAAGTCAATATGTGCATGCATCTTCTGTGTCCGTTTATATCTCAAATTCAGGCTCAAAACACCCGAAAATTCGTTATTTTTGGGTCCCAAAAGCGATCTGTATATGCCTTCTCCGTGTTAAAGAATTTTTCAAAATACAGGCTTAAAACATGCTGAAAATCTATATTTTAGGTGCCAAAAGTCAATATGTGTATGCATCTTCTGTACCCGTCTATATCTCAAATTCAGGTTCAAAACACCAGAAAATTCGGTATTTTTGGGTCCCAGAAGCGATCTGTACATGCCTACTCCTTGCTAGAATGTTTTCAAGATACAGACCCAAAACATGCTCAAAATCGATATTTTAGGTGAAAAAAGTCGATATGTGCATGCATCTTCTGTACCCGTTTATATCTCAAATTCAGGCTCAAAACACCCAAAAAATAGATATTTTTGTGTCCCAGAAGCGATCTGTACGTGTCTACTCCGTGTTAGAGTATTTTAAAAATACAGGACCAAAATATGCTCAAAATCGATATATTGGGTGCCCAAAGTCGATATGTGCATGCATCTTCTGTACCCGTTTATATCTCAAATTCAGACTCAAAACACCCGAATATTCGATATTTTTGGGTCCCAAAAGCCATCTGTACATGCCTACTCCATGTCAGAATATTTTTAAAATACAAGCCTAAAACATGCTCAAAATCGATATTTTAGCTGCCCAAAGTCAATATGTGTATGCATCTTATATACCCGTCTATATCCCAAATTCAGGTTCAAAACATTCGAAAATTCGATATTTTTAGGTCTCAGAAGCAATCTGTACATGCCTACTTCTTGCTAGACTGTTTTCAAGATACAGTCCCAAAACATGTTAAAAATCGATATTTTATGTGCAAAAAGTCGATGTGTGCATGCATCTTCTGTACCCCTTTATATCTCAAATTCAGACTCAAAACACCCGAAAATTCGATATTTTTGGGTCCCAGAAGCGATCTGTACATGCCTACTCCTTGCTAGAATGTTTTCACGATACAGACCTAAAACATGCTCAAAATCGATATTTTAGGTGCAAAAAGTCGATATGTGCATGCATCCTCTGTACCCGGTTATATCCCAAATTCAGGCTCAAAACTCCAAAAATTCGATATTTTTGGGTCCCAGAAGCGATCTGTACATGCCTACTCAGTGTAAGAATATTTTCAAATTATACGCCCAAAACATACTAAAAATCGATATTTTGGGTCCCAAAGTCGATATGTGCATGCATCTTCTGTACCCGTTTATATCACAAATTCAGGCTCAAAACACCCAAAAAATCGATATTTTTGTGTCCCAGAAGCGATCTGTACATGTCTACACCGTGTTTGAGTATTTTCAAAATACAGGCCCAAAACATGCTCAAAATCGATATTTTAGGTGCCCAAAGTCGATATGTGCATGCATCTTCTGTATCCGTTTATATCTCAAATTCATGCTCAAAACACCCGAAAATTCAATGTTTTTGGTTCCCAGAAGCAAACTGTACGTGCATACTCCGTGTTAGAGTGTTTTTATAATACAGGCCCAAAACATGCTGAAAATCGATATTTTGTGTGCCCAAAGTCAATATGTGTATGCATCTTCTGTACCCGTGTATATCCCTAATTCTGGTTCAAAACACCAGAAAATTCGATATATTTGGGTCCCAGAAGCGATCTGTACATGCCTACTCAGTGCTAGAATATTTTCAAATTATACGCCCAAAACATACTAAAAATCGATATTTTGGGTGCCAAAGTCGATATGTGCATGCATCTTCTGTACCCGTTTATATCTCAAATTCAGGCTCAAAACACCCAAAAAATCGATATTTTTGTGTTCCAGAAGCGATCTGTACATGTCTACACAGTGCTATAGTATTTTCAAAATACAGGCCCAAAACATGCTCAAAATCGATATTTTTGGTGCCCAAAGTCGATATGTGCATGCATCTTCTGTACCCGTTCATATCTCAAATTCAGGCTCAGAACACCCGAAAATTCGATTTATTTGGGTCCCAGAAGTGATCTGTACGTGTCTACTCCTTGCTAGAATGTTTTCACGATACAGACCTAAAACATGCTCAAAATCGATATTTTAGGTGCAAAAAGTCGATATGTGCATGCATCCTCTGTACCCGGTTATATCCCAAATTCAGGCTCAAAACTCCAAAAATTCGATATTTTTGGGTCCCAGAAGCGATCTGTACATGCCTACTCAGTGTAAGAATATTTTCAAATTATACGCCCAAAACATACTAAAAATCGATATTTTGGGTCCCAAAGTCGATATGTGCATGCATCTTCTGTACCCGTTTATATCTCAAATTCAGGCTCAAAACACCCAAAAAATCGATATTTTTGTGTCCCAGAAGCGATCTGTACATGTCTACACCGTGTTTGAGTATTTTCAAAATACAGGCCCAAAACATGCTCAAAATCGATATTTTAGGTGCCCAAAGTCGATATGTGCATGCATCTTCTGTATCCGTTTATATCTCAAATTCATGCTCAAAACACCCGAAAATTCAATGTTTTTGGTTCCCAGAAGCAAACTGTACGTGCATACTCCGTGTTAGAGTGTTTTTATAATACAGGCCCAAAACATGCTGAAAATCGATATTTTGTGTGCCCAAAGTCAATATGTGTATGCATCTTCTGTACCCGTGTATATCCCTAATTCTGGTTCAAAACACCAGAAAATTCGATATATTTGGGTCCCAGAAGCGATCTGTACATGCCTACTCAGTGCTAGAATATTTTCAAATTATACGCCCAAAACATACTAAAAATCGATATTTTGGGTGCCAAAGTCGATATGTGCATGCATCTTCTGTACCCGTTTATATCTCAAATTCAGGCTCAAAACACCCAAAAAATCGATATTTTTGTGTTCCAGAAGCGATCTGTACATGTCTACACAGTGCTATAGTATTTTCAAAATACAGGCCCAAAACATGCTCAAAATCGATATTTTTGGTGCCCAAAGTCGATATGTGCATGCATCTTCTGTACCCGTTCATATCTCAAATTCAGGCTCAGAACACCCGAAAATTCGATTTATTTGGGTCCCAGAAGTGATCTGTACGTGTCTACTCCGTGTTAGAGTGTTTTAAAAATACAGGCCCAAAACATGCTCAAAATCGATATTTTAGGTGCAAAAAGTCGATATGTGCATGCATCTTCTGTACCCGTTTATATCTCAAATTCAGACTCAAAACACCCGAATATTCGATATTTTTGGGTCCCAAAAGCCATCTGTACATGCATACTCCGTGTTAGAGTATTTTCAAAATACAGGCGTAAAACATGATGTAAATCGATATTTTAGCTGCCCAAAGTCAATATGTGTATGCATCTTCTGTACCCGTCTATATCCCAAATTCAGGTTCAAAACACTCGAAAATACGATATTTTTGTGTCCCAGAAGCGATCTGAACATGCCTACTCCTTGCTAGAATGTTTTCAAGATACAGACCCAAAACATGCCTAAAATCGATATTTTAAGTGCAAAAAGTCGATATATGCATGCATCTTCTGTACCCGTTTATATCTCAAATTCAGGCTCAAAACACCCAAAAAATCGATATTTTTGTGTTCCAGAAGCGATCTGTACATGTCTACACCGTGTTAGAGTATTTTCAAAATGCAGGCCCAAAACATGCTCAAAATCGATATTTTTGGTGCCCAAAGTCGATATGTGCATGCATCTTTTGTACCCGTTTATATCTTAAATTCAGACTCAAAACACCCGAATATTCGATATTTTTGGGTCCCAAAAGCCATCTGTACATGCATACTCCGTGTTAGAGTATTTTCAAAATACAGGCCTAAAACATGATGTAAATCGATATTTTAGCTGCCCAAAGTCAATATGTGTATGCATCTTCTGTACCCGTGTTTATCCCTAATTCTGGTTCAAAACACCAGAAAATTCGATATTTTTGGGTCCCAGAAGCGATCTGTACATGCCTACTCCTTGCTAGAATGTTTTCAAAACATGCTCAAAATCGATATTATAATTGCAAAAAGTCGATATGTGCATGCATCTTCTGTATCCGTTTATATCTCAAATTCAGGCTCAAAACTCCAAAAATTCGATATTTTTAGGTCCCTTAAGCGATCTGCACATACCTACTCAGTGCTAGAATGTTTTTAAAATACAGGCTTAAAACATGCTCAAAAATGATATTTTAGGTGTGAAAAGTCGATATGTGCATGGATCTTCTGTACCCGTTTATATCTCAAATTCAGACTCAAAACACCCGAATATTCGATATTTTTGGGTCCCAAAAGCCATCTGTACATGCATACTCCGTGTTAGTGTATTTTTAAAATACAGGCCTAAAACATGCAGTAAATCGATATTTTAGCTGCCCAAAGTCAATATGTGTATGCATCTTCTGTACCCGTCTGTATCCCAAATTCAGGTTCAAAACACAAGAAAATTCGATATTTTTCGGTCCCAGAAGCGATCTGTACATGCCTACTCCTTGCTAGAATGTTTTCAAGATACAGACCCAAAACATGCTCAAAATCGATATTTTAGGTGCAAAAAGTCGATATGTGCATGCATCTTCTGTACCCGTTTATATCTCAAATTCAGGCTTAAAACACCCGAAAATTCGATATTTTTGGGTCCCTTAAGCGATCTGTACATGCCTACTCAGTGCTAGAATGTTTTTAAATTACAGGCTTAAAACATGCTATAAATCAATATTTTAGGTGTCCAAAGTCAATATGTGCATGCATCTTCTGTACTCGTTTATATCTCAAATTCAGGCTCAAAACACCCAAAAATTGATATTTTTATGTCCCAGAAGCGATCTGTACATGCATACTCCGTGTTAGAGTATTTTCAAAATACAGGCCCAAAACATACTCAAAATCGATATTTTAGGTGCCCAAAGTCGATATGTGCATGCATCTTCTGTACCCGTTTATATCTCAAATTCAGGCTCAGAACAACCGAAAATTCGATTTATTTGGGTCCCAGAAGCGATCTGTACGTGTCTACTCCGTGTTAGAGTATTTTTAAAATACATGCTCAAAACATGCTCAAAATCGATATTTTGGGTGCCCAAAGTCGATATGTGCATGCATCTTCTGTACCCGTTTATATCTCAAATTCAGACTCAAAACACCCGAATATTCGATATTTTTGGGTCCCAAAAGCCATCTGTACATGCATACTCCGTGTTAGAGTATTTTTAAAATACAGGCCTAAAACATGCTGTAAATCCCAAATTCAGGTTCAAAACACCAGAAAATTCGATATTTTTGGGTCCGAGAAGCGATCTGTACATGCCTACTCCTTGCAAGAATTTTTTCAAGATACAGACCCAAATCATGATCAAAATCGATATTTTAGGTGAAAAAAGTCGATATGTGCATGCATCTTCTTTACCCGTTTATATCTCAAATTTAAACTCAAAACACCCGAAAATTCCATATTTTTGGGTCCCTTAAGCGATCTGTACATGCCTACTCCGTGGTACAGTATTTTCAAAATACAGGACCAAAACATGCTCAAAATCGATATTTTAGGTGCCCAAAGTCAATATGTGCATGCATCTTCTGTGTCCGTTTATATCTCAAATTCAGGCTCAAAACACCCGAAAATTCGTTATTTTTGGGTCCCAAAAGCGATCTGTATATGCCTTCTCCGTGTTAAAGAATTTTTCAAAATACAGGCTTAAAACATGCTGAAAATCTATATTTTAGGTGCCAAAAGTCAATATGTGTATGCATCTTCTGTACCCGTCTATATCTCAAATTCAGGTTCAAAACACCAGAAAATTCGGTATTTTTGGGTCCCAGAAGCGATCTGTACATGCCTACTCCTTGCTAGAATGTTTTCAAGATACAGACCCAAAACATGCTCAAAATCGATATTTTAGGTGAAAAAAGTCGATATGTGCATGCATCTTCTGTACCCGTTTATATCTCAAATTCAGGCTCAAAACACCCAAAAAATAGATATTTTTGTGTCCCAGAAGCGATCTGTACGTGTCTACTCCGTGTTAGAGTATTTTAAAAATACAGGACCAAAATATGCTCAAAATCGATATATTGGGTGCCCAAAGTCGATATGTGCATGCATCTTCTGTACCCGTTTATATCTCAAATTCAGACTCAAAACACCCGAATATTCGATATTTTTGGGTCCCAAAAGCCATCTGTACATGCCTACTCCATGTCAGAATATTTTTAAAATACAAGCCTAAAACATGCTCAAAATCGATTTTTTAGCTGCCCAAAGTCAATATGTGTATGCATCTTATATACCCGTCTATATCCCAAATTCAGGTTCAAAACATTCGAAAATTCGATATTTTTAGGTCCCAGAAGCAATCTGTACATGCCTACTTCTTGCTAGACTGTTTTCAAGATACAGTCCCAAAACATGTTAAAAATCGATATTTTATGTGCAAAAAGTCGATGTGTGCATGCATCTTCTGTACCCCTTTATATCTCAAATTCAGACTCAAAACACCCGAAAATTCGATATTTTTGGGTCCCAGAAGCGATCTGTACATGCCTACTCAGTGCTAGAATATTTTCAAATTATACGCCCAAAACATACTAAAAATCGATATTTTGGGTGCCAAAGTCGATATGTGCATGTATCTTCTGTACCCGTTTATATCTCAAATTCAGGCTCAAAACACCCAAAAAGTCGATATTTTTGTGTCCCAGAAGCGATCTGTACATTTCTACACCGTGTTTGAGTATTTTCAAAATACAGGCCCAAAAGATGCTCAAAATCGATATTTTAGGTGCCCAAAGTCGATATGTGCATTCATCTTCTGTACCCGTTTATATCTCAAATTCAGGCTCAAAACAAGCGAAAATTCAATGTTTTTGGGTCCCAGAAGCGATCTGTACGTGCATACTCCGTGTTAGAGTGTTTTTAAAATACAGGCCCAAAACATGCTGAAAATCGATATTTTATGTGACCAAAGTCAATATGTGTATGCATCTTCTGTACCTGTGTATATCCCTAATTCTGGTTCAAAACACCCAAAAATTCGATATTTTTGTGTCCCAGAAGCGATCTGTACGTGTCTACTCCGTGTTAGAGTATTTTCAAAATACAGGCTTAAAACATGCTGAAAATCTATATTTTAGGTGCCAAAAGTCAATATGTGTATGCATCTTCTGTACCCATCTATATCTCAATTTCAGGTTCAAAACACCAGAAAATTCGGTATTTTTGGGTCCCAGAAGCGATCTGTACATGCCTACTCCTTGCTAGAATGTTTTCACGATACAGACCTAAAACATGCTCAAAATCGATATTTTAGGTGCAAAAAGTCGATATGTGCATGCATCCTCTGTACCCGGTTATATCCCAAATTCAGGCTCAAAACTCCAAAAATTCGATATTTTTGGGTCCCAGAAGCGATCTGTACATGCCTACTCAGTGTAAGAATATTTTCAAATTATACGCCCAAAACATACTAAAAATCGATATTTTGGGTCCCAAAGTCGATATGTGCATGCATCTTCTGTACCCGTTTATATCTCAAATTCAGGCTCAAAACACCCAAAAAATCGATATTTTTGTGTCCCAGAAGCGATCTGTACATGTCTACACCGTGTTTGAGTATTTTCAAAATACAGGCCCAAAACATGCTCAAAATCGATATTTTAGGTGCCCAAAGTCGATATGTGCATGCATCTTCTGTATCCGTTTATATCTCAAATTCATGCTCAAAACACCCGAAAATTCAATGTTTTTGGTTCCCAGAAGCAAACTGTACGTGCATACTCCGTGTTAGAGTGTTTTTATAATACAGGCCCAAAACATGCTGAAAATCGATATTTTGTGTGCCCAAAGTCAATATGTGTATGCATCTTCTGTACCCGTGTATATCCCTAATTCTGGTTCAAAACACCAGAAAATTCGATATATTTGGGTCCCAGAAGCGATTTGTACATGCCTACTCAGTGCTAGAATATTTTCAAATTATACGCCCAAAACATACTAAAAATCGATATTTTGGGTGCCAAAGTCGATATGTGCATGCATCTTCTGTACCCGTTTATATCTCAAATTCAGGCACAAAACACCCAAAAAATCGATATTTTTGTGTTCCAGAAGCGATCTGTACATGTCTACACAGTGCTATAGTATTTTCAAAATACAGTCCCAAAACATGCTCAAAATCGATATTTTTGGTGCCCAAAGTCGATATGTGCATGCATCTTCTGTACCCGTTCATATCTCAAATTCAGGCTCAGAACACCCGAAAATTCGATTTATTTGGGTCCCAGAAGTGATCTGTACGTGTCTACTCCGTGTTAGAGTGTTTTAAAAATACAGGCCCAAAACATGCTCAAAATCGATATTTTAGGTGCAAAAAGTCGATATGTGCATGCATCTTCTGTACCCGTTTATATCTCAAATTCAGACTCAAAACACCCGAATATTCGATATTTTTTGGTCCCAAAAGCCATCTGTACATGCATACTCCGTGTTAGAGTATTTTCAAAATACAGGCGTAAAACATGATGTAAATCGATAATTTAGCTGCCCAAAGTCAATATATGCATGCATCTTCTGTACCCGTTTATATCTCAAATTCAGGCTCAAAACACCCAAAAAATCGATATTTTTGTGTTCCAGAAGCGATCTGTACATGTCTACACCGTGTTAGAGTATTTTCAAAATGCAGGCCCAAAACATGCTCAAAATCGATATTTTTGGTGCCCAAAGTCGATATGTGCATGCATCTTCTGTACCCGTTTATATCTTAAATTCAGACTCAAAACACCCGAATATTCGATATTTTTGGGTCCCAAAAGCCATCTGTACATGCATACTCCGTGTTAGAGTATTTTCAAAATACAGGCCTAAAACATGATGTAAATCGATATTTTAGCTGCCCAAAGTCAATATGTGTATGCATCTTCTGTACCCGTGTTTATCCCTAATTCTGGTTCAAAACACCAGAAAATTCGATATTTTTGGGTCCCAGAAGCGATCTGTACATGCCTACTCCTTGCTAGAATGTTTTCAAAACATGCTCAAAATCGATATTATAATTGCAAAAAGTCGATATGTGCATGCATCTTCTGTATCCGTTTATATCTCAAATTCAGGCTCAAAACTCCAAAAATTCGATATTTTTAGGTCCCTTAAGCGATCTGCACATACCTACTCAGTGCTAGAATGTTTTTAAAATACAGGCTTAAAACATGCTCAAAAATGATATTTTAGGTGTGAAAAGTCGATATGTGCATGCATCTTATGTACCCGTTTATATCTCAAATTCAGGCTCAAAACACCCAAAAAATCGATATTTTTGTGTCCCAGAAGCGATCTGTACATGCATACTCCGTGTTAGAGTATTTTCAAAATACAGGCCCAAAACATGTTGAAAATCGATATTTTAGGTGCCCAAAGTCAATATGTGTATGCATCTTCTGTACCCGTGTATATCCCTAATTCTGGTTCAAAACACCAGAAAATTCGATATATTTGGGTCCCAGAAGCGATTTGTACATGCCTACTCAGTGCTAGAATATTTTCAAATTATACGCCCAAAACATACTAAAAATCGATATTTTGGGTGCCAAAGTCGATATGTGCATGCATCTTTTGTACCCGTTTATATCTCAAATTCAGGCTCAAAACACCCAAAAAATCGATATTTTTGTGTCCCAGAAGCGATCTGTACATGTCTACACCGTGTTTGAGTATTTTTAAAATACAGGCCCAAAACATGCCCAAAATTGATATTTTAGGTGCCCGAAGTCGATATGTGCATGGATCTTCTGTACCCGTTTATATCTCAAATTCAGACTCAAAACACCCGAATATTCGATATTTTTGGGTCCCAAAAGCCATCTGTACATGCATACTCCGTGTTAGTGTATTTTTAAAATACAGGCCTAAAACATGCAGTAAATCGATATTTTAGCTGCCCAAAGTCAATATGTGTATGCATCTTCTGTACCCGTCTGTATCCCAAATTCAGGTTCAAAACACAAGAAAATTCGATATTTTTGGGTCCCAGAAGCGATCTGTACATGCCTACTCCTTGCTAGAATGTTTTCAAGATACAGACCCAAAACATGCTCAAAATCGATATTTTAGGTGCAAAAAGTCGATATGTGCATGCATCTTCTGTACCCGTTTATATCTCAAATTCAGGCTTAAAACACCCGAAAATTCGATATTTTTGGGTCCCTTAAGCGATCTGTACATGCCTACTCAGTGCTAGAATGTTTTTAAATTACAGGCTTAAAACATGCTATAAATCGATATTTTAGGTGTCCAAAGTCAATATGTGCATGCATCTTCTGTACTCGTTTATATCTCAAATTCAGGCTCAAAACACCCAAAAATTGATATTTTTGTGTCCCAGAAGCGATCTGTACATGCATACTCCGTGTTAGAGTATTTTCAATATACAGATCCAAAACATGCTCAAAATCGATATTTTAAGTGCAAAAAGTCGATATGTGCATGCATCTTCTGTACCCGTATATATCTCAAATTCAGGCTCAAAACTCCGAAAATTCGATATTTTTGGGTCCCTTAAGCGATTTGCACATGCTTACTCAGTGCTTGAATATTTTCAAATTATACGCCCAAAACATACTAAAAATCGATATTTTGGGTGCCAAAGTCGATATGTGAATGCATCTTCTGTACCCGTTTATATCTCAAATTCAGGCTCAAAACACCCAAAAAATCGATATTTTTGTGTCCCAAAAGCGATCTGTACATGTCTACACCGTGTTTGAGTATTTTTAAAATACAGGCCCAAAACATGCTCAAAATTGATATTTTAGATGCCCGAAGTCGATATGTGCATGCATCTTCTGTACCTGTTCATATCTCAAATTCAGGCTCAGAACAACCGAAAATTCGATTTATTTTGGTCCCAGAAGTGATCTGTACGTGTCTACTCCGTGTTAGAGTGTTTTAAAAATACAGGCCCAAAACATGCACAAAATCAATATTTTGGGTGCCCAAAGTCGATATGTGCATGCATCTTCTGTACCCGTTTATATCTCAAATTCAGACTCAAAACACCCGAATATTCGATATTTTTGGGTCCCAAAAGCCATCTGTACATGCATACTCTGTGTTAGAGTATTTCCAAAATACAGGCCTAAAACATGATGTAAATCGATATTTTAGCTGCCCAAAGTCAATATGTGTATGCATCTTCTGTACCCGTCTATATCCCAAATTCAGGGTCAAAACACTCGAAAATTCGATAATTTTGGGTCCCAGAAGCAATCTGTACATGCCTACTTCTTGCTAGAAAGTTTTCAAGATACAGACCCAAAACATGCTCAAAATCGATATTTTAGGTTCAAAAAGTCGATATGTGCATGCATCTTCTGTACTCGTTTATATCTCAAATTCAGGCTCAAAACACCCAAAAAATCGATATTTTTGTGTCCCAGAAGCGATCTGTACATGTCTACACCGTGCTATAGTATTTTCAAAATACAGGCCCAAAACATGCTCAAAATCGATATTTTAGGTGCCCAAAGTCGGTATGTGCATGCATCTTCTGTACCCTTTCATATCTCAAATTCAGGCTCAGAACACCTTAAAATTCGATTTATTTGGGTCCTAGAAGCGATCTGTACGTGTCTATTCTGTGTTAGAGTATTTTAAAATCGATATTTTAGCTGCCCAAAGTCAATATGTGTATGCATCTTCTGTACCCGTTTATATCTTAAATTCAGGCTCAAAACACCCGAAAATTCGATATTTTTGGGTCCCAAAAGCGATTTGTACTTGTCTACACCGTGTTAGAGTATTTTTAAAATACAGGCCCAAAACATACTCAAAATCGATATTTTAGGTGCCCAAAGTCGATATGTACTTGCATCTTCTGTACCCGTTTATATCTCAAATTCAGGCTCAAAACATCCGAAAATTCAATATTTTTTGGTCCCAGAAGCGATCTGTACGTGCATACTCCGTGTTAGAGTGTTTTTAAAATACAGGCCCAAAACATGCTGAAAATCGATATTTTATGTGCCCAAAGTCAATATGTGTATGCATCTTCTGTACCCGTGTATATCCCTAATTCAGGTTCAAAACACCAGAAAATTCGTTTTTTTTGGGGTCCCAGAAGCAATCTGTACATGCATACTCCTTGCTAGAATGTTTTGAAGATACGGACCCAAAACATGCTAAAAATCGATATTTTAAGTGCAAAAAGTCGATATGTGCATGCATCTTCTGTACCCGTTTATATCTCAAATTCAGGCTCAAAACTCCGAAAATTAGATATTTTTGGGTCCCTTAAGCAATCTGCACATGCCTAGTCAGTGCTAGAATATTTTTAAAATACAGGCCCAAAACATGCTATAAATCGATATTTTAGGTGTCCAAAGTCGATATGTGCATGCATCTTCTGTACCCGTTTATATCTCAAATTCAGGCTCAAAACACGAAAATCAATATTTTTGGGTCCCAGAAGCGATCTGTACATGCCTACTCCGTGTTAGAGTATTTTCAAAATACAGGCACAAAACATGCTCAAAATCGATATTTTAGGTGCCCAAAGTCGATATGTGTATGCATCTTCTGTACCCGTGTATATCCCTAATTCAGGTTCAAAACACCAGAAAATTCGATATTTTGGGGTCCCAGAAGCAATCTGTACATGCCTACTCCTTGCTAGAATGTTTTCAAGATACAGACCCAAAACATGCTCAAAATCGATATTTCAAGTGCAAAAAGTCGATATGTGCATGCATCTTCTGTACCCGTTTATATCTCAAATTCAGGCTCAAAACTCCAAAAAGTCGATATTTTTAGGTCCCTTAAGCGATCTACACATGCCTACTCAGTGCAAGAATGTTTTTAAAATACAGGCTTAAAACATGCTCAAAAATGATATTTTAGGTGTGAAAAGTCGATATGTGCATGCATCTTCTGTACCCGTTTATATCTCAAATTCAGGCTCAAAACACCCAAAAAATCGATATTTTTGGGTCCCAGAAGCTATCTGTACATGCCTACTCCGTGTTAATGTATTTTCAAAATACAGTCCCAAAACATGCTGAAAATCGATATTTTAGCTGCCAAAAGTCAATATGTGTATGCATCTTCTGTACCCGTTTATATCTCAAATTCAGGCTCAAAACACCCGAAAAGTCGATATTTTTGGGTCCCAGAAGCGATCTGTACATGCCTACTCCGTGTTAATGTATTTTCAAAATACAGGCCCAAAACATGCTGAAAATCGATATTTTAGGTGCCCAAAGCCAATATGTGTATGCATCTTCTGTACCCATCTATATCCCAAATTCAGGTTCAAAACACCAGAAAATTCGATATTTTTGGGTCCCAGAAGCGACCTGTACATGCCTACTCCTTGCTAGAATGTTTTCAAGATACAGACCCAAAACATGCTCAAAATCGATATTTTAGGCGCAAAAAGTCGATATGTGCATGCATCCTCTGTACCCGGTTATATCCCAAATTCTGGCTCAAAACCCCCGAAAATTCGTTATTTTTGGGTCCCAGAAGCGATCTGTACATGCCAACTCAGTGCTAGAATATTTTCAAATTATACGCCCAAAAACATACTAAAAATCGATATTTTGGGTGCCAAAGTCGATATGTGCATGCATCTTCTGTACCCGTTTATATCTCAAATTCAGACTCAAAACACCCGAATATTCGATATTTTTGGGTCCCAAAAGCCATCTGTACATGCATACTCCGTGTTAGAGTATTTTCAATATGCAGGCCTAAAACATGATGTAAATTGATATTTTAGCTGCCCAAAGTCAATATGTGTATGCATCTTCTGTACCCGTCTATATCCCAAATTCAGGTTCAAAACACTCGAAAATTCGATATTTTTGGGTCCCAGAAGCAATCTGTACATGCATACTTCTTGCTAAAAAGTTTTCAAGATACAGACCCAAAACATGCTAAAAATCGATATTTTAAGTGCAAAAAGTCGATATGTGCATGCATCTTCTGTACCCGTTTATATCTCAAATTCAGGCTCAAAACTCCGAAAATTCGATATTTTTGTGTCCCAGAAGCGATCTGTACGTGCATACTCCGTGTTAGAGTGTTTTTAAAATACAGGCCGAAAACATGCTGAAATTGATATTTTAGGTGCACAAAGTCAATATGTGTATGCATTCTCTGTATCCGGTTATATCTTAAATTCAGGCTCAAAACACCCGAAAATTCAATATTTTTGGGTCCCAGAAGCGATCTGTACATGCCTACTCAGTGCTAGAATGTTTTTAAAATAGAGGCTCAGAACATGCTAAAAATCGATATTTTGGGTTCCCAAAGTCAATATGTGCATGCATGTTCTGTACCCGTTTATATCTCAAATTTAGGCTCAAAACACCCGAAAATCCGATATTTTTGGGTCCCAGAAGCGATCTGTATATGCCTACTCCGTGTTAGAGTACTTTTAAAATTCAAGCCCAAAACATGCTAAAAATCGATATTTTAGGTGCCCATTGTCGATAAGTGCATGCGTATTCTGTACCCGTTTACATATCAAATTCATGTTCAAAACACCCGAAAATTCAATATTTTTGGGTTCCAAAAGCGATCTGTACATGCCTACTCAGTGCTAGAATGTTTTCAAAATATAGGCTCTAAACATGCTAAAAATCGATATTTTAGGTGTCCAAAGTCGATATGTGCATGCATCTTCTGTACCCGTTTATATCTCAAATTCAGACTCAAAACACCCGATTATTCGATATTTTTGTGTCCCAGAAGCGATCTGTACTTGCATACTCCGTGTTAGAGTGTTTTTAAAATACAGGCTCAAAACATGCTGAAAATTGATATTTTAGGTGCACAAAGTCAATATGTGTATGCATTCTCTGTATCCGGTTATATCTCAAATTCAGGCTCAAAACACACGAAAATTCAATATTTTTGGGTCCCAGAAGCGATCTGTACATGCCTACTCAGTGCTAGAATGTTTTCAAAATAGAGGCTCAGAACATGCTAAAAATCGATATTTTAGGTGCTCGAAGTCGATATGTGCATGCAACTTCTGTACCCGTTTATATCTCAAATTCAGGCTCAAAACACCCGAAAATTCAATATTTTTGGGTCAGAAAAGCTATCTGTACGTGTCTACTCCGTGTTAGAGTATTTTCAAAATACAGGCCTAAAACATGCTAAAAATCGATATCTTAGGTGCCCAAAGTCGATATGTGCATGCGTATTCTGTACCCGTTTATATCTCAAATTCAGGCTCAAAACACCCAAAAATTCGATGTTTTTGGGTCCCTTAAGCGATTTGTACATGCCTAGTCAGCCTTAGAGTATTTTCAAAATACAGGCCCAAAACATGCTAAAAATCGACATTTTGGGTGCACAAAGTCGATATGTGCATTCATCTTCTGTACCCGTTTATATCTCAAATTCAGGCTCAAAACACTCAAATATCCGATATTTTTGTGTGCCTGAAGCGATCTGTACATGCCTAATCCGTGTTAGAGTATTTACACAATACAGGCCCAAAACATGCTCAAAATCGATATTTTTGGTGCAAAGAGTTGATATGTGCATGCATCTTCATTACCTGTTTACATATCAAATTCAGGTTCAAAACACCCGAAAATTCAATATTTTTGGGTTGCAAAAGCGATCTGTACATGCCTACTCAGTGCTAGAATATTTTCAAAATATAGGCTCTAAACAAGCTAAAAATCGATATTTTAGGTTTCCAAAGTCGATATGTGCATGCATGTTCTATACCCGTTTATATCTCAAATTCAGGCTCAAAACATCCGAAAATTAGATATTTTTGTGTCCCAGAAGCGATATGTCTATGCCTACTCCTTCTTAGAATGTTTTCAAGATACAGACCCAAAACATGCTAAAAATAGATATATTAGGAGCAAAAAGTCGATATGTGCATGCATCTTCAGTATCCATTTATATCTCAAAAAAAGGCTGAAAATAACCGAAAATTCGGTATTTTTGGGTCCCAGAAGTGATCTGTACATGCCTACTCCTTACTAGAATGTTTTTAAGATACAGACCGAAAACAAGCTCAAAATCAATATTTTAGGTGCAAAAAGTCGATAAGTGCCTGCATCTTCAGTACCCGTATTATATCTCAAATTCAGGCTCAAAACACCCGAAAATTCGATATTTTTGGGTCCCTGAAGCAATCTGTGCATGCCTACTCCGTGTTAGAGTACCTTTAAAATTCAAGCCCAAAACATGCTAAAAATCGATATTTTAGGTGCCCATTGTCGATATGTGCATGCGTATTCTGTACCCGTTTACATCTCAAATTCAGGCTCAAAACACCCGAAAATTCGATATTTTTGGGTCTCAGAAGTGATCTGTACATGCCTACTCAGTGCTAGAATATTTTCAAAATATAGGCCCAATACATGCTAAAAATCGATATTTTAGGTGCCCAATGTCGATATGTGCTTGCATGTTCTGTACCCGTTTATATCTAAAATTTAGGCTCAAAACACCCGAAAATCCGATATTTTTGGCTCCCAGAAGCGATCTGTATATGCCTACTCCGTGTTAGAGTATTTTAAAAATACAGGCCCAAAACATGCTGAAAATCAATATTTGAGGTTCCCAAAGACAATATGTGTATGCATCTTCTGTACACGTTTATATCCCAAATTCAGGCTCAAAACACCCAAAAACTCGATATTTTTGTGTCACAGAAGATATCTGTACATGCCTACTTCGTTTTAGAGTATTTTCAAAATACAGACCCAAAACAAGCTCAAAATCGATATTTAGGTGCAAAAAGTCGATATGTGCCTGCATCTTCAGTACCCGTTTATATCTCAAATTCAGGCTCAAAAGAACCAAAATTCAATATTTTTGGGTCCCAGAAGCGATCTGTACATGTCTACTCAGTGCTAGACTGTTTTCAAAATTTAGGCTTAAAACATGCTAAATATCGATATTTTAGGTGTCCAAATTCGATATGTGCATACATCTTTTGTACCCGTTTATATCCCAAATTCAGGCTCAAAACACCCGTAAAATTTATATTTTTGGGTCCCAGAAGCGATATGTACATGCCTACTCAGTGCTAGAATATTTTCAAAATATAGGCCCAATACATGCTAAAAATCGATATTTTAGGTGCCCAATGTCGATATGTGCATCCATCTTCTGTACCCGTTTATATCTCAAATTTAGGCTCAAAACACCCGAAAATTCGATATTTTTCGGTCAAAGAAGTGATCTGTACATGCCTACTCAGTGCTAGAATGTTTTTAAAATATAGAGTCAAAACATGCTAAAAATCGATATTTTATGTGTCCCAAGTCGATATGTGTATGCATGTTCTGTACCCTTTTATATCCCAAATTCAGGCTTAAAACACCCGAAAATTCGATATTTTTGGATCCCAGAAGCAATCGGTACATATCTACTCAGTGCTAGAATGTTTTCAAAATATAGGCTTAAAACATGCTAAAATTCGATATTTTAGGTGTCCAAAGTCGATATGTGCATACATCTTTTGTACCCGTTTATATCCCAAATTCAGGCTCAAAACACCCGAAAATTTAATTTTTGGGGGTCTCAGAAGCTATCTGTACATGCTTACTTAGTGATAGAATATTTTCAAAATATTGGCCCAAAACATACTAAAAATCGATATTTTGGGTGCCCAAAGTCGATATGTGCATGCATCTTCTGTACCCGTTTATATCTCAAATTCAGGCTCAAAAAACCCGAAAATTAGATATTTTTGTGTCCCAGAAGCGATATGTCTATGCCTACTCCTTCTTAGAATGTTTTCAAGATACAGACCCAAAACATGCTAAAAATACATATAATAGGTGCAAAAAGTCGATATGTGCATGCATCTTCAGTATCCATTTATATCTCAAAATAAGGCTCAAAACACCCGAAAATTCGGTATTTTTGGGTCCCAGAAGCGATCTGTACATGCCTACTCCTTACTAGAATGTTTTTAAGGTACAGACCCAAAACAAGTTCAAAATCAATATTTTAGGTGCAAAAAGTCGATATGTGCATGCATGTTCTGTACCCGTTTATATCTCAAATTCAGGCTCAAAACACCCGAAAATTCGATATTTTTGGCTCCCAGAAGCGATCTGTACTTGTCTAATCCGTGTTAGAGTACTTTCAAAATACAGGCCATAAAACATACTGAAAATCGATATTTTAGGTGCCCAAAGTCGATATGTGCATGCATCTTCTGTACCCGTTTATATCCCAAATTCAGGCTCAAAACACCCGTAAAATCTATATTTTTGGGTCCCAGAAGCGATATGTACATGCATACTCAGTACTAGAACATTTTCAAAATATAGGCCCAATACATGCTAAAAATCGATATTCTAGGTGCAAAAAGTCGATATTTGCCTGCATCTTCAGTACCCGTTTATATCTCGAATTCAGGTTTAAAACACCCAAAAATTTGATATTTTTGTGTCACAGAAGATATCTGTACATGCCTACTTCGTGTTAGAGTATTTTCAAAATACATTCCCAAAACATGCTGAAAATCGATATTTTGGTTGCGCAAAGTCGATATGTGCATGCATCTTCTGTACCCGTTTATATCTCAAATTCAGACTCAAGACACCCAAAAATTCGATATTTTTGGGTCCCAGAAGCTATCTGTACATGCCTACTCCGTGTTAGAGTATTTTCAAAATACATGCCCAAAACATGCTGAAAATTGATATTTTACCTCCACATAGTCGATGTGCATGCATCTTCTGTACCCGATTATATCTCAAATTCAGGCTCAGAATTCCCGAAAATTCGATGTTTTTGGGCCCCAGAAGCAATCTGAACATGCCTATTCCGTGTTAGAGTATTTTCAAAATACAGGCCCAAAACATGCTGAAAATCGATATTTGAGGTGCCCAAAGTCAATATGTGTATGCATCTTATGTACCCGTTTATATTCCAAATTCAGGCTGAAAACACCCGAAAATTCGATATTTTTGGTTCCCAGAAGCGATCTGTACATGCCTACTCTGTGTTAGAGTATTTTCAAAATATAGGTCCAAAACATGTTAAATATCGATATCTTGGGTGCCGAAATTTGATATCTGCATGCATCTTCAGTACACGTTTATATCTCAAATTCAGGCTCAAATTGACGGAAAATTCAATTTTTTTATGTCCCAGAAGCGATCTGTACATGCCTACTCAGTGCTAGAATGTTTTCAAAATATAGGCTCAAAACATGCTAAAAATCGATAATTTAGGTGCCCAAAGTCGATATGTGCATGCATCTTCTGTACCCGTGTATATCCCTAATTCAGGTTCAAAACACCCAAAAATTCGAGATTTTTGGGTCCCAGAAGCGATCTGTACATGCCTACTCCGTGTTAGAGTATTTTCAAAATTCAGGCCAAAAACAAGCTAAAAATCGATATTATAGGTGCCCAATGTCGATATGTGCATGTATATGCTGTACCCGTTTATATCTCAAATTCAGGCTCAAAATACCCGAAAATTTAATATTTTTGGGTCCCAGAAGCAATCTGTACATGCCTACTCCGTGTTAGAGTATTTTCAAAATACATGCCCAAAACATGCTGAAAATTGATATTTTACCTCCACATAGTCGATATGTGCATGCATCTTCTGTACCCGTTTATATCTCAAATTCAGGCTCAAAACACCAGAAAATTCGATATTTTTGAGTCAGACAAGCGATCTGTACATGCCTACTCAGTAATAGAATATTTTTAAAATATAGGCCCAAAACATGCTAAAAATCGATATTTTAGGTGCCCAAAATCGATATGTGCCTGCATCTTCAGTACCCGTTTATATCTCAAATTCAGGCTCAAAACAACCAAAAATTCAATATTTTTGGGTCCCAGAAGCGATCTGTACATGTCTACTCAGTGCTAGACTGTTTTCAAAATATAGGCCAAAACATGCTAAATATCGTTATTTTAGGTGTCCAAAGTCGATATGTGCATACATCTTTTGTATCCGTTTATATCCCAAATTCAGGCTCAAAACACCCGAAAATTTAATATTTTTGGGTCCCAGAAGCAATATGTACATGCCTACTCCTTCTTAGAATGTTTTAAAGATACAGACCCAAAACATGCTCAAAATCGATATATTTGGTGCAAAAAGTCGATATGTGCATGCATCTTCAGTATTCATTTTTATCTCAAATTCAGGCTCAAAACACCCGAAAATTCGGTATTTTTGGGTTCCAGAAGCGATCTGTACATACCTACTTCTTACTAGAATGTTTTCAAGTTACAGACCCAAAACAAGCTAAAAATCGATATTTTAGGTGCAAAAAGTCGATATGTGCATGCATCTTCAGTACCGGTTTATATCTCAAATTCAGGCTCAAAACACCCGAAAATTCAATATTATTGGGTCCCAGAAGCGATCTGTACATGTCTACTCAGTGCTAGATTGTTTTGAAAATATAGGCTTAAAACATGCTAAAAATCGATATTTAATGTGTTCCAAGTCGATATGTGCATGCATGTTCTGTACCCGTTTATATCTCAAATTTAGGCTCAAAAAACCCGAAAATTCTATATTTTTGGGTCCCAGAAGCGATCTGTATATGCCTACTTCGTGTTTGAGTATTTTCAAAATACATGCCCAAAACATGCTGAAAATCGATATTTTAGATGCCCATAGTCGATATGTGCACGCATCTTCTGTACCCGTTTATATCTCAAATTCAGGCTCAAAACACCTGAACTTTTAATATTTTTGGGTCCCAGAAGCGATCTGTACATGCCTACTCCGAGTTAGAGTACTTTCAAAATACAGGCCATAAAAAATGCTGAAAATCGATATATTAGGTTCCCAAAGTCGATATGTGCATGCATCTTCTATACCCGTTTATATCTTAAATTCAGGCTCAAAACACCCGAAAAATTGATATTTTTGGGTCTGAGAAGCGATCTGTGCATGCCTACTCCGAGTTAGAGTACTTTATAAATTCAGGCCCAAAACATGCTCAAAATCGATATTTAAGGTGCCCAAAGTGGATATGAGCATTCATTTTCTGTACCCGATTATATCTCAAATTCAGGCTCAAAATACCCGAAAATTCTATATTTTGGGGTCCCAGAAGCGATCTGTACATGCCTACTCCGTGTTACAGTACTTTCAAAATTCAGGCCCAAAACATGCTGAAAATCGATATTGTAGGTGCAAAAAGTCGATATGTGCATGCATCTTTTGTACCCGTTTATATTCCAAATTCAGGCTCAAAACACCCGAAAATTCGATATTTTTGGGTCCCTGAAGCAATCTGTGCATGCCTACTCCGTGTTAGAGTACCTTTAAAATTCAAGCCCAAAACATGCTAAAAATCGATATTTTAGGTGCCCATTGTCGATATGTGCATGCGTATTCTGTACCCGTTTACATCTCAAATTCAGGCTCAAAACACCCGAAAATTCGATATTTTTGGGTCTCAGAAGTGATCTGTACATGCCTACTCAGTGCTAGAATATTTTCAAAATATAGGCCCAATACATGCTAAAAATCGATATTTTAGGTGCCCAATGTCGATATGTGCTTGCATGTTCTGTACCCGTTTATATCTAAAATTTAGGCTCAAAACACCCGAAAATCCGATATTTTTGGCTCCCAGAAGCGATCTGTATATGCCTACTCCGTGTTAGAGTATTTTAAAAATACAGGCCCAAAACATGCTGAAAATCAATATTTGAGGTTCCCAAAGACAATATGTGTATGCATCTTCTGTACACGTTTATATCCCAAATTCAGGCTCAAAACACCCAAAAACTCGATATTTTTGTGTCACAGAAGATATCTGTACATGCCTACTTCGTTTTAGAGTATTTTCAAAATACAGACCCAAAACAAGCTCAAAATCGATATTTAGGTGCAAAAAGTCGATATGTGCCTGCATCTTCAGTACCCGTTTATATCTCAAATTCAGGCTCAAAAGAACCAAAATTCAATATTTTTGGGTCCCAGAAGCGATCTGTACATGTCTACTCAGTGCTAGACTGTTTTCAAAATTTAGGCTTAAAACATGCTAAATATCGATATTTTAGGTGTCCAAATTCGATATGTGCATACATCTTTTGTACCCGTTTATATCCCAAATTCAGGCTCAAAACACCCGTAAAATTTATATTTTTGGGTCCCAGAAGCGATATGTACATGCCTACTCAGTGCTAGAATATTTTCAAAATATAGGCCCAATACATGCTAAAAATCGATATTTTAGGTGCCCAATGTCGATATGTGCATCCATCTTCTGTACCCGTTTATATCTCAAATTTAGGCTCAAAACACCCGAAAATTCGATATTTTTCGGTCAAAGAAGTGATCTGTACATGCCTACTCAGTGCTAGAATGTTTTTAAAATATAGAGTCAAAACATGCTAAAAATCGATATTTTATGTGTCCCAAGTCGATATGTGTATGCATGTTCTGTACCCTTTTATATCCCAAATTCAGGCTTAAAACACCCGAAAATTCGATATTTTTGGATCCCAGAAGCAATCGGTACATATCTACTCAGTGCTAGAATGTTTTCAAAATATAGGCTTAAAACATGCTAAAATTCGATATTTTAGGTGTCCAAAGTCGATATGTGCATACATCTTTTGTACCCGTTTATATCCCAAATTCAGGCTCAAAACACCCGAAAATTTAATTTTTGGGGGTCTCAGAAGCTATCTGTACATGCTTACTTAGTGATAGAATATTTTCAAAATATTGGCCCAAAACATACTAAAAATCGATATTTTGGGTGCCCAAAGTCGATATGTGCATGCATCTTCTGTACCCGTTTATATCTCAAATTCAGGCTCAAAAAACCCGAAAATTAGATATTTTTGTGTCCCAGAAGCGATATGTCTATGCCTACTCCTTCTTAGAATGTTTTCAAGATACAGACCCAAAACATGCTAAAAATACATATAATAGGTGCAAAAAGTCGATATGTGCATGCATCTTCAGTATCCATTTATATCTCAAAATAAGGCTCAAAACACCCGAAAATTCGGTATTTTTGGGTCCCAGAAGCGATCTGTACATGCCTACTCCTTACTAGAATGTTTGTAAGGTACAGACCCAAAACAAGTTCAAAATCAATATTTTAGGTGCAAAAAGTCGATATGTGCATGCATGTTCTGTACCCGTTTATATCTCAAATTCAGGCTCAAAACACCCGAAAATTCGATATTTTTGGCTCCCAGAAGCGATCTGTACTTGTCTAATCCGTGTTAGAGTACTTTCAAAATACAGGCCATAAAACATACTGAAAATCGATATTTTAGGTGCCCAAAGTCGATATGTGCATGCATCTTCTGTACCCGTTTATATCCCAAATTCAGGCTCAAAACACCCGTAAAATCTATATTTTTGGGTCCCAGAAGCGATATGTACATGCATACTCAGTACTAGAACATTTTCAAAATATAGGCCCAATACATGCTAAAAATCGATATTCTAGGTGCAAAAAGTCGATATTTGCCTGCATCTTCAGTACCCGTTTATATCTCGAATTCAGGTTTAAAACACCCAAAAATTTGATATTTTTGTGTCACAGAAGATATCTGTACATGCCTACTTCGTGTTAGAGTATTTTCAAAATACATTCCCAAAACATGCTGAAAATCGATATTTTGGTTGCGCAAAGTCGATATGTGCATGCATCTTCTGTACCCGTTTATATCTCAAATTCAGACTCAAGACACCCAAAAATTCGATATTTTTGGGTCCCAGAAGCTATCTGTACATGCCTACTCCGTGTTAGAGTATTTTCAAAATACATGCCCAAAACATGCTGAAAATTGATATTTTACCTCCACATAGTCGATGTGCATGCATCTTCTGTACCCGATTATATCTCAAATTCAGGCTCAGAATTCCCGAAAATTCGATGTTTTTGGGCCCCAGAAGCAATCTGAACATGCCTATTCCGTGTTAGAGTATTTTCAAAATACAGGCCCAAAACATGCTGAAAATCGATATTTGAGGTGCCCAAAGTCAATATGTGTATGCATCTTATGTACCCGTTTATATTCCAAATTCAGGCTGAAAACACCCGAAAATTCGATATTTTTGGTTCCCAGAAGCGATCTGTACATGCCTACTCTGTGTTAGAGTATTTTCAAAATATAGGTCCAAAACATGTTAAATATCGATATCTTGGGTGCCGAAATTTGATATCTGCATGCATCTTCAGTACACGTTTATATCTCAAATTCAGGCTCAAATTGACGGAAAATTCAATTTTTTTATGTCCCAGAAGCGATCTGTACATGCCTACTCAGTGCTAGAATGTTTTCAAAATATAGGCTCAAAACATGCTAAAAATCGATAATTTAGGTGCCCAAAGTCGATATGTGCATGCATCTTCTGTACCCGTGTATATCCCTAATTCAGGTTCAAAACACCCAAAAATTCGAGATTTTTGGGTCCCAGAAGCGATCTGTACATGCCTACTCCGTGTTAGAGTATTTTCAAAATTCAGGCCAAAAACAAGCTAAAAATCGATATTATAGGTGCCCAATGTCGATATGTGCATGTATATGCTGTACCCGTTTATATCTCAAATTCAGGCTCAAAATCCCCGAAAATTTAATATTTTTGGGTCCCAGAAGCAATCTGTACATGCCTACTCCGTGTTTGAGTATTTTCAAAATACATGCCCAAAACATGCTGAAAATTGATATTTTACCTCCACATAGTCGATATGTGCATGCATCTTCTGTACCCGTTTATATCTCAAATTCAGGCTCAAAACACCAGAAAATTCGATATTTTTGAGTCAGACAAGCGATCTGTACATGCCTACTCAGTAATAGAATATTTTTAAAATATAGGCCCAAAACATGCTAAAAATCGATATTTTAGGTGCCCAAAATCGATATGTGCCTGCATCTTCAGTACCCGTTTATATCTCAAATTCAGGCTCAAAACAACCAAAAATTCAATATTTTTGGGTCCCAGAAGCGATCTGTACATGTCTACTCAGTGCTAGACTGTTTTCAAAATATAGGCCAAAACATGCTAAATATCGTTATTTTAGGTGTCCAAAGTCGATATGTGCATACATCTTTTGTACCCGTTTATATCCCAAATTCAGGCTCAAAACACCCGAAAATTTAATATTTTTGGGTCCCAGAAGCAATATGTACATGCCTACTCCTTCTTAGAATGTTTTAAAGATACAGACCCAAAACATGCTCAAAATCGATATATTTGGTGCAAAAAGTCGATATGTGCATGCATCTTCAGTATTCATTTTTATCTCAAATTCAGGCTCAAAACACCCGAAAATTCGGTATTTTTGGGTTCCAGAAGCGATCTGTACATACCTACTTCTTACTAGAATGTTTTCAAGTTACAGACCCAAAACAAGCTAAAAATCGATATTTTAGGTGCAAAAAGTCGATATGTGCATGCATCTTCAGTACCGGTTTATATCTCAAATTCAGGCTCAAAACACCCGAAAATTCAATATTATTGGGTCCCAGAAGCGATCTGTACATGTCTACTCAGTGCTAGATTGTTTTGAAAATATAGGCTTAAAACATGCTAAAAATCGATATTTAATGTGTTCCAAGTCGATATGTGCATGCATGTTCTGTACCCGTTTATATCTCAAATTTAGGCTCAAAAAACCCGAAAATTCTATATTTTTGGGTCCCAGAAGCGATCTGTATATGCCTACTTCGTGTTTGAGTATTTTCAAAATACATGCCCAAAACATGCTGAAAATCGATATTTTAGATGCCCATAGTCGATATGTGCACGCATCTTCTGTACCCGTTTATATCTCAAATTCAGGCTCAAAACACCTGAACTTTTAATATTTTTGGGTCCCAGAAGCGATCTGTACATGCCTACTCCGAGTTAGAGTACTTTCAAAATACAGGCCATAAAAAATGCTGAAAATCGATATATTAGGTTCCCAAAGTCGATATGTGCATGCATCTTCTATACCCGTTTATATCTTAAATTCAGGCTCAAAACACCCGAAAAATTGATATTTTTGGGTCTGAGAAGCGATCTGTGCATGCCTACTCCGAGTTAGAGTACTTTATAAATTCAGGCCCAAAACATGCTCAAAATCGATATTTAAGGTGCCCAAAGTGGATATGAGCATTCATTTTCTGTACCCGATTATATCTCAAATTCAGGCTCAAAATACCCGAAAATTCGATATTTTGGGGTCCCAGAAGCGATCTGTACATGCCTACTCCGTGTTACAGTACTTTCAAAATTCAGGCCCAAAACATGCTGAAAATCGATATTGTAGGTGCAAAAAGTCGATATGTGCATGCATCTTTTGTACCCGTTTATATTCCAAATTCAGGCTCAAAACACCCGAAAATTCTATATTTTTGGGTCCCAGAAGCGATCTGTACATGCTTACTCAGTAATAGAATATTTTCAAAATACAGGCCAAAAACATGCTCAAAATCGATATTTTTGGTGCAAAGAGTCGATATGTGCATGCATCTTCATTACCTGTTTACATATCAAATTCAGGCTCAAAACACCCGAAAATTCGATATTTTTGGGTCCCAGACGCGATCTGTACATGCCTACTCCGTGTTAGAGTACTTTCAATATACAGGCCCAAAACAAGCTGAAAATCGATATTTTAGGCGCCCAAAGTCGATATGTGCATGCATGTTCTGTACCCTTTTATATCCCAAATTCAGGCACAAAGCACCCGAAAATTCGATATTTATGGGTCCCAGAAGCGATCTGTACATGTCTACTCAGTGCTAAAATGTTTTTAAAATATAGGCTTAAAACATGCTAAAATTCGATATTTTAGCTCCACATAGTCGATATGTGCGTGCATCTTCAGTACCTGTTTATATCTCAAATGCAGGCTCGAAACACCCAAAAAATTCAATATTTTTGGGTAACCGAAGCGATCTGTACATGTTTACTTGGTGCTAGAATGTTTTCAAAATATAGGCTTAAAATATGCTAACAATCGATATTTTACGTGTCCAAAGTCGATATGTGCATACATCTTTTGTACCCGTTTATATCCCAAATTCTCGATCAAAACACCCGAAAATTCGATATTTTTGGGTCACAGAAGCTATCTGTACATGCCTACTCAGTAAAAGAATATTTTCAAAATATAGGCCCAAAACAAGCTAAAAATCGATATTATAGGTGCCCAATGTCGATATGTGCATGCATATGCTGTACCCGTTTATATCTCAAATTCAGGCTCAAAACACCCGAAAATTTAATATTTTTGGGTCCCAGAAGCGGTCTGTACAAGCCTACTCCGTGTTAGAGTACTTTCAAAATACAGGCAATAAAACATGCTGAAAATCGATAGTTTAAGTGCCCAAAGTCGATATGTGCATGCATCTTCTGTACCCGTTTATATCTCAAATTCAGGCTCAAAAGAACCGAAAATTCGATATTTTTGGGTCCCAGAAGATATCTGTACATGCCTACTCCGTGTTAGAGTACTTTCAAAATACAGGCAATAAAACATGCTGAAAATCGATATTTTAGCTCCACATAGTCGATATGTGCATGCATCCTCTGTACCCGTTTATATCTCAAATTCAGGCTCAAAACAACCGAAAATTCGATATTTTTGGGTCCCAGAAGATATCTGTACATGCCTACTCCGTGTTAGAGTACTTTCAAAATACATGCCCAAAACAAGCTGAAAATCGATATTTTAGGTGCCCAAAGTGGATATTAGCATGCATCTTCTGTACCCGATTATATCTCAAATTCATGCTCAAAATTCCCGAAAATTCGATGATTTTGGGCCCCTGAAACAATCTGTACATGCCTATTCCGTGTTAGAGTATTTTCAAAATACAGGCCCAAAACATGCTGAAAATCGATATTTGAGGTGCCCAAAGTCAATATGTGTATGCATCTTCTGTACCCGTTTATATCCCAAATTCAGGCTCGAAACACCCGAAAATTCGATGTTTTTGGGTCAGAGAAGCGATCTGTACATGCCTATTCAGTGATAGAATATTTTTAAAATATAGGCCCAAATCAAGCTAAAAATCGATATTATAGGTGCCCAATGTCGATATGTGCATGCATCTTCTGTACCCGTTTATATCTCAAATTCAGGCTCAAAACACCCGAAAATTCGATATTTTGGGGTCCCAGAAGCGATCTGTACATGCCTACTCCGTGTTAGAGTACTTTCAAAATTCAGGCCCAAAACATGCTGAAAATCGATATCTTAGGTGCCCAAAGCGGATATGAGCATGCATCTTCTGTACCCGATTATATCTCAAATTCAGGCTAAAAATACTTGAAAATTCGATATTTTTGGGTCCCAGAAGCAATCTGTACATGCCTATTCCGTGTTAGAATATTTTCAAAATACAGGCCCAAAACATGCTGAAAATCTATATTTGAAGTGCACAAAGTCCATATGTGTATGCATCTTCTGTACCCGTTTATATCCCAAATTCAGGCTCAAGACAACCGAAAATTCGATATTTTTGGGTCACAGAAGCGATCTGTACATGCCTACTCAGTGCCAGAATGTTTTCAAAATATAGGTTTAAAACATGCTAAAAATCGATTATTTAGGTGTCCAAAGTCGATATGTGCATGCATCTTCTGTACCCGTTTATATATCTAATTCAGGCTCAAAACACCCGAAAATTCGATATTTTTGTGTCACAGAAGATATCTGTACATGCATACTTCGTGTTAGAGTATTTTCAAAATAAATGCCCAAAACATGCTGAAAATCGATATTTTAGCTCCACATAGTCGATATGTGCATGCATCTTCTCTACCCGTTTATATCTTAAATTCAGGCTCAAAACAACCGAAAATTCGATATTTTTGGGTCCCAGAAGCGATCTGTACATGCCTACTCTGTGTTAGAGTACTTTCAAAATACAGGCCCAAAACATGCTGAAAATCGATATTTTAGGTGCCCAAAGTGGATATGAGCATGCATCTTCTGTACCCGATTATATCTCAAATTCAGGCTCGAAATTCCCGAAAATTCGATATTTTTGGGCCCCAGAAGCAATCTGTACATGCCTATTCCGTGTTATAGTATTTCCAAATTCAGACCTTAAACATGCTGAAAATCGATGTTTGAGGTGCCCAAAGTCAATATGTGTATGCATCTTCTATACCCGTTTATATCCTAAATTCAGGCTCAAAACACCCGAAAGTTAGATATTTTTGGGTCCCAGAAGCGATCTGTGCATGCCTACTCCGAGTTAGAGTACTTTATAAATTCAGGCCCAAAACATGCTGAAAATCGATATTTTGGGTGCCCAAAGTCGATATGTGTATGCATCTTCTGTACCCATATATATCTAAAATTCAGACTCAAGACACCCGAAAATTCGATATTTTTGGGTCCTAGAAGCGACTTGTACATGCCTACTCTTTGCTAGAATGTTTTCAAGATACAGACCAAAAATATGCTCAAAATCGATATTTTTGGTGCAAAAAGTCGATATGTGCATGCATCTTCAGTAGCCGTTTATATCTCAAATGCAGGCTCAAAACACCCGAAAATTCAATATTTTTGGGTCAGAAAAGCGATCTGTACATGCCTTCTCAGTAACAGAATATTTTTAAAATATAGGCCCAAAACAAGCTAAAAATCGAGATTTTAGGTGCCCAAAGTCGATATGTGCATTCATCTTCTGTACCCGTTTATATCTCAATTTCAGTCTCAAAACACCCGAAAATTCGATATTTTTGTGTCCCCGAAGCTATCTGTACATGCCTACTTCTTGTTAGAGTATTTTCACAATACAGACCCAAAACATGCTCAAAATCGATATTTTGGGTGCCGAAAATTGATATCTGCATGCATCTTCAGTACCCGTTTATATCTCAAATTCAGGCTCAAAACGACTGAAAATTCGATATTTTTGGGTCCCAGAAGCCATCTGTACATGCCTACTCAGTGCTAGAATCTTTTCAAAATATAGGCCCAAAACATGCTGAAAATCGATATTTGAGGTGCCCAAAGTCAATATGCGTATGCATCTTCTGTACCCGTTTATATCCTAAATTCAGGCTCAAAACACCCGACAATTCGATATTTTTGGGTCCCAGAAGCGATCTGTACATGCCTACTCTGTGTTAGAGTATTTTCAAAATATAGGCCCAAAACATGCTAAAAATCGATATTGTGGGTGCCGAAAGTTGATATCTGCATGCATCTTAAGTACCCGTTTATATCTCAAATTCAGGCTCAAAACAACGGAAAATTTAATATTTTTTGGTCCCAGAAGCGATCTGTACATGCCTACTCAGTGCTAAAATCTTTTCAAAATATAGGCTCAAAACATGCTAAAAATCGATAATTTAGGTGTCCAAAGTCGATATGTGCATGTATCTTCTGTACTCGTTTATATCTCAAATTCAGGCTCAAAACACCCGAAAATTAGATATTATTGTGTCACAAAAGATATCTGTACGTGCCTACTTCGTGTAAGAGTATTTTCAAAATACATGCCCAAAACATGCTGAAAATTGATATTTTGGGTGCCCAAAGTCGATATGTGCATGTATCTTCTGTACCCGTATATATCTAAAATTCAGACTCAAGACACCCGAAAATTCGATATTTTTGGGTCCTAGAAGCGACTTGTACATGCCTACTCTTTGCTAGAATGTTTTCAAGATACAGACCAAAAATATGCTCAAAATCGATATTTTTGGTGCAAAAAGTCGATATGTGCATGCATCTTCAGTAGCCGTTTATATCTCAAATGCAGGCTCAAAACACCCGAAAATTCAATATTTTTGGGTCAGAAAAGCGATCTGTACATGCCTACTCAGTAACAGAATATTTTTAAAATATAGGCCCAAAACAAGCTAAAAATCGAGATTTTTGGTGCCCAAAGTCGATATGTGCATTCATCTTCTGTACCCGTTTATATCTCAATTTCAGTCTCAAAACACCCGAAAATTCGATATTTTTGTGTCCCCGAAGCTATCTGTACATGCCTACTTCTTGTTAGAGTATTTTCACAATACAGACCCAAAACATGCTCAAAATCGATATTTTGGGTGCCGAAAATTGATATCTGCATGCATCTTCAGTACCCGTTTATATCTCAAATTCAGGCTCAAAACGACTGAAAATTCGATATTTTTGGGTCCCAGAAGCCATTTGTACATGCTTACTCAGTGCTAGAATCTTTTCAAAATATAGGCCCAAAACATGCTGAAAATCGATATTTGAGGTGCCCAAAGTCAATATGCGTATGCATCTTCTGTACCCGTTTATATCCTAAATTCAGGCTCAAAACACCCGACAATTCGATATTTTTGGGTCCCAGAAGCGATCTGTACATGCCTACTCTGTGTTAGAGTATTTTCAAAATATAGGCCCAAAACATGCTAAAAATCGATATTGTGGGTGCCGAAAGTTGATATCTGCATGCATCTTAAGTACCCGTTTATATCTCAAATTCAGGCTCAAAACGACGGAAAATTTAATATTTTTTGGTCCCAGAAGCGATCTGTACATGCCTACTCAGTGCTAAAATCTTTTCAAAATATAGGCTCAAAACATGCTAAAAATCGATAATTTAGGTGTCCAAAGTCGATATGTGCATGTATCTTCTGTACTCGTTTATATCTCAAATTCAGGCTCAAAACACCCGAAAATTAGATATTATTGTGTCACAAAAGATATCTGTACATGCCTACTTCGTGTAAGAGTATTTTCAAAATACATGCCCAAAACATGCTGAAAATTGATATTTTGGGTGCCCAAAGTCGATATGTGCATGTATCTTCTGTACCCGTATATATCTAAAATTCAGACTCAAGACACCCGAAAATTCGATATTTTTGGGTCCTAGAAGCGACTTGTACATGCCTACTCTTTGCTAGAATGTTTTCAAGATACAGACCAAAAATATGCTCAAAATCGATATTTTTGGTGCAAAAAGTCGATATGTGCATGCATCTTCAGTTGCCGTTTATATCTCAAATGCAGGCTCAAAACACCCGAAAATTCAATATTTTTGGGTCAGAGAAGCGATCTGTACATGCCTACTCAGAAACAGAATATTTTTAAAATATAGGCCCAAAACAAGCTAAAAATCGAGATTTTAGGTGCCCAAAGTCGATATGTGCGTTCATCTTCTATACCCGTTTATATCTCAATTACAGTCTCAAAACACCCGAAAATTCGATATTTTTGTGTCCCAGAAGTGATCTGTACATGCCTACTTCTTGTTAGAGTATTTTCACAATACAGACCCAAAACATGCTCAAAATCGATATTTTAGGTGCAAAGAGTCGATATGTGCATGCATCTTCATTACCTGTTTACATATCAAATTCAGGCTCAAAACACCCGAAAATTCAATATTTTTGGGTTCCAGAAGCGATCTGTACATGCCTACTCAGTGCTAGAATCTTTTCAAATTATAGGCTCAAAACATGCTAAAAATCGATAATTTAGGTGTCCAAAGTCGATATGTGCATGCATCTTCTGTACCCGTTTATATCCCGAATTCAGGCTCAAAATATCCGAAAATTAGATATTATTGTGTCACAGAAGATATCTGTACATGCCTACTTCGTGTTAGAGTATTTTTAAAATACATGCCCAAAACATGCTGAAAATCGATATTTTGGGTGCCCAAAGTCGATATGTGCATGCATCTTCTGTACCCGTTTATATCTCAAATTCAGACACAAGACACCCGAAAATTCGATATTTTTGGGTCCCAGAAGCGACTTGTACATGCCTACTCTTTACTAGAATGTTTTTTTAAGATACAGACCCAAAATATGCTCAAAATCGATATTTTTGGTGCAAAAAGTCGATATGTGCATGCATCTTCAGTAGCCGTTTATATCTCAAATGCAGGCTCAAAACACCCGAAAATTGAATATTTTTGGGTCAGAAAAGCGATCTGTACATGCCTACTCAGTAACAGAATATTTTTAAAATATAGGCCCAAAACAAGCTAAAAATCGAGATTTTTGGTGCCCAAAGTCGATATGTGCATTCATCTTCTGTACCCGTTTATATCTCAATTTCAGTCTCAAAACACCCGATAATTCGATATTTTTGTGTCCCCGAAGCTATCTGTACATGCCTACTTCTTGTTAGAGTATTTTCACAATACAGACCGAAAACTTGCTCAAAATCGATATTTTGGGTGCCGAAAATTGATATCTGCATGCATCTTCAGTACCCGTTTATATCTCAAATTCAGGCTCAAAACGACTGAAAATTCGATATTTTTGGGTCCCAGAAGCCATCTGTACATGCCTACTCAGTGCTAGAATCTTTTCAAAATATAGGCCCAAAACATGCTGAAAATCGATATTTGAGGTGCCCAAAGTCAATATGCGTATGCATCTTCTGTACACGTTTATATCCTAAATTCAGGCTCAAAACACCCGACAATTCGATATTTTTGTGTCCCAGAAGTGATCTGTACATGCCTACTTCTTGTTAGAGTATTTTCACAATACAGACCCAAAACATGCTCAAAATCGATATTTTAGGTGCAAAGAGTCGATATGTGCATGCATCTTCATTACCTGTTTACATATCAAATTCAGGCTCAAAACACCCGAAAATTCAATATTTTTGGGTTCCAGAAGCGATCTGTACATGCCTACTCAGTGCTAGAATCTTTTCAAATTATAGGCTCAAAACATGCTAAAAATCGATAATTTAGGTGTCCAAAGTCGATATGTGCATGCATCTTCTGTACCCGTTTATATCCCGAATTCAGGCTCAAAATATCCGAAAATTAGATATTATTGTGTCACAGAAGATATCTGTACATGCCTACTTCGTGTTAGAGTATTTTTAAAATACATGCCCAAAACATGCTGAAAATCGATATTTTGGGTGCCCAAAGTCGATATGTGCATGCATCTTCTGTACCCGTTTATATCTCAAATTCAGACACAAGACACCCGAAAATTCGATATTTTTGGGTCCCAGAAGCGACTTGTACATGCCTACTCTTTACTAGAATGTTTTTTTAAGATACAGACCCAAAATATGCTCAAAATCGATATTTTTGGTGCAAAAAGTCGATATGTGCATGCATCTTCAGTAGCCGTTTATATCTCAAATGCAGGCTCAAAACACCCGAAAATTCAATATTTTTGGGTCAGAAAAGCGATCTGTACATGCCTACTCAGTAACAGAATATTTTTAAAATATAGGCCCAAAACAAGCTAAAAATCGAGATTTTTGGTGCCCAAAGTCGATATGTGCATTCATCTTCTGTACCCGTTTATATCTCAATTTCAGTCTCAAAACACCCGAAAATTCGATATTTTTGTGTCCCCGAAGCTATCTGTACATGCCTACTTCTTGTTAGAGTATTTTCACAATACAGACCCAAAACATGCTCAAAATCGATATTTTGGGTGCCGAAAATTGATATCTGCATGCATCTTCAGTACCCGTTTATATCTCAAATTCAGGCTCAAAACGACTGAAAATTCGATATTTTTGGGTCCCAGAAGCCATCTGTACATGCCTACTCAGTGCTAGAATCTTTTCAAAATATAGGCCCAAAACATGCTGAAAATCGATATTTGAGGTGCCCAAAGTCAATATGCGTATGCATCTTCTGTACCCGTTTATATCCTAAATTCAGGCTCAAAACACCCGACAATTCGATATTTTTGGGTCCCAGAAGCGATCTGTACATGCCTACTCTGTGTTAGAGTATTTTCAAAATATAGGCCCAAAACATGCTAAAAATCGATATTGTGGGTGCCGAAAGTTGATATCTGCATGCATCTGAAGTACCCGTTTATATCTCAAATTCAGGCTCAAAACGACGGAAAATTTAATATTTTTTGGTCCCAGAAGCGATCTGTACATGCCTACTCAGTGCTAAAATCTTTTCAAAATATAGGCTCAAAACATGCTAAAAATCGATAATTTAGGTGTCCAAAGTCGATATGTGCATGTATCTTCTGTACTCGTTTATATCTCAAATTCAGGCTCAAAACACCCGAAAATTAGATATTATTGTGTCACAAAAGATATCTGTACATGCCTACTTCGTGTAAGAGTATTTTCAAAATACATGCCCAAAACATGCTGAAAATTGATATTTTGGGTGCCCAAAGTCGATATGTGCATGTATCTTCTGTACCCGTATATATCTCAAATTCAGACACAAGACACCCGAAAATTCGATATTTTTGGGTCCCAGAAGCGACTTGTACATGCCTACTCTTTACTAGAATGTTTTTTTAAGATACAGACCCAAAATATGCTCAAAATCGATATTTTTGGTGCAAAAAGTCGATATGTGCATGCATCTTCAGTAGCCGTTTATATCTCAAATGCAGGCTCAAAACACCCGAAAATTCAATATTTTTGGGTCAGAAAAGCGATCTGTACATGCCTACTCAGTAACAGAATATTTTTAAAATATAGGCCCAAAACAAGCTAAAAATCGAGATTTTTGGTGCCCAAAGTCGATATGTGCATTCATCTTCTGTACCCGTTTATATCTCAATTTCAGTCTCAAAACACCCGAAAATTCGATATTTTTGTGTCCCCGAAGCTATCTGTACATGCCTACTTCTTGTTAGAGTATTTTCACAATACAGACCCAAAACATGCTCAAAATCGATATTTTGGGTGCCGAAAATTGATATCTGCATTCATCTTCAGTACCCGTTTATATCTCAAATTCAGGCTCAAAACGACTGAAAATTCGATATTTTTGGGTCCCAGAAGCCATCTGTACATGCTTACTCAGTGCTAGAATGTTTTTTTAAGATACAGACCCAAAATATGCTCAAAATCGATATTTTTGGTGCAAAAAGTCGATATGTGCATGCATCTTCAGTAGCCGTTTATATCTCAAATGCAGGCTCAAAACACCCGAAAATTCGATATTTTTGGGTCAGAGAAGCGATCTGTACATGCCTACTCAGTAACAGAATATTTTTTAAATATAGGCCCAAAACAAGCTAAAAATCGATATTTTAGGTGCCCAAAGTCGATATGTGCATTCATCTTCTGTACTCGTTTATATCTCAAATTCAGGCTCAGAACACCCGAAAATTCGTTATTTTTGTGTCCCAGGAGCGATCTGTACATGCCTACTTTTTGTTAGAGTATTTTCACAATACAGACCCAAAACATGCTCAAAATCGATATTTTAGGTGCAAAGAGTCGATATGATTATCCATCTTCATTACCTGTTTACATATCAAATTCAGGCTCAAAAAACCCGGAAATTCAATATTTTTGGGTTCCAGAAGCGATCTGTACATGCCTACTCAGTCCTAGAATGTTTTCAAACTATAGGCTCAAAACATGCTAAAAATCGATATTTTAGGTGTCCCAAGTCAAAGAGTGCATGCATGTTCTGTACCCGTTTATATCTCAAATTCAAGCTCAAAACACCCGAATATTCGATATTTTTGGGTCCCAGAAGCGATCTGTACATGCCTACTCCGTGTTAGAGTACTTTCTGAATTTCAGGCCAAAAACATGCTGAAAATCGATATTTGAGGTGCCCAAAGTCAATATGTGTATGCATCTTCTGTACCCGTTTATAACCCAAATTCAGGCTCAAAACACCCGAAAATTCGATATTTTTGGGTCACAGAAGCGATCTGTACATGCCTATTCAGTGATAGAATATTTTTAAAATATAGGCCCAAAACAAGCTAAAAATCGATATTTTAAGTGCCCAATGTCGATATGTGCATGCATATGCTGTACCCGTTTTTATTTAAAATTCAGGCTCAAAACACCCGAAAATTTAATATTTTTAGGTCCCAGAAGCGATCTCTAGATGCCTACTCCGTGTTAGAGTACTTTAAAAAAAAAGGCACGAAACATGATGAAAGTCGATATTTTAGGTGCCCAAAGTGGATATTAGAATGCATCTACTGTACCCGATTATATCTCAAATTCAGGCTCAAAATTCCCGAAAATTAGATATTTTTGGGCCCCAGAAGCAATCTGTACATGCCTTTTCCGTGTTAGAGTATTTTCAAAATACAGGCCCAAAACATGCTGAAAATCGATATTTGAGGTGCCCAAAGTCAATATGTGTATGTATCTTCTGTACCCGTTTATATCCCAAATTCAGGCTCAAAACACCCGAAAATTAGATATTTTTGGGTCCGAGAAGCGATCTGTACATGCCTACTCCGTGTTAGAGTATTTTCAAAATACATGCTCAAAACATGCTGAAAATCGATATTTTAGCTCCACATAGTCGATATGTGCATTCATCTTCAGTAGCCGTTTATATATCAAATGCAGGCTCAAAACACCCGAAAATTCAATATTTTTGGGTCAGAAAAGCGATCTGTACATGCCTACTCAGTAACAGAATATTTTTAAAATATAGGCCCAAAACAAGCTAAAAATCGAGATTTTTGGTGCCCAAAGTCGATATGTGCATTCATCTTCTGTACCCGTTTATATCTCAATTTCAGTCTCAAAACACCCGAAAATTCGATATTTTTGTGTCCCAGAAGCGATCTGTACATGCCTACTTCTTGTTAGAGTATTTTCACAATACAGACCCAAAACATGCTCAAAATCGATATTTTGGGTGCCGAAAATTGATATCTGCATGCATCTTCAGTACCCGTTTATATCTCAAATTCAGGCTCAAAACGACTGAAAATTCGATATTTTTGGGTCCCAGAAGCGATCTGTACATGCCTACTCAGTGCTAGAATCTTTTCAAAATATAGGCCCAAAACATGCTGAAAATCGATATTTGAGGTGCCCAAAGTCAATATGTGTATGCATCTTCTGTACCCGTTTATATCCTAAATTCAGGCTCAAAACACCCGACAATTCGATATTTTTGGGTCCCATAAGCGATCTGTACATGCCTACTCTGTGTTAGAGTATTTTCAAAATATAGGCCCAAAACATGCTAATAATCGATATTGTGGGTGCCGAAAGTTGATATCTGCATGCATCTTAAGTACCCGTTTATATCTCAAATTCAGGCTCAAAACGATGGAAAATTTAATATTTTTTGGTCCCAGAAGCGATCTGTACATGCCTACTCAGTGCTAGAATCTTTTCAAAATATAGGCTCAAAACATGCTAAAAATCGATAATTTAGGTGTCCAAAGTCGATATTTGCATGTATCTTCTGTACCCGTTTATATCTCAAATTCAGGCTCAAAACACCCGAAAATTAGATATTATTGTGTCACAAAAGATATCTGTACATGCCTACCTCGTGTAAGAGTATTTTCAAAATACATGCCCAAAACATGCTGAAAATTGATATTTTGGGTGTCCAAAGTCGATATGTGCATGTATCTTCTGTACCCGTATATATCTAAAATTCAGACTCAAGACACCCGAAAATTCGATATATTTGGGTCCCAGAAGCGACTTGTACATGCCTACTCTTTGCTAGAATGTTTTCGCAATGCAGTCCCAAAATATGGTCAAAATCGATATTTTTGGTGCAAAAAGTCGATATGTGCATGCATCTTCAGTAGCCGTTTATATCTCAAATGCAGGCTTAAAACACCCGAAAATTCGATATTTTTGGGTCAGAGAAGCGATCTGTACATGCCTACTCAGAAACAGAATATTTTTAAAATATAGGCCCAAAACAAGCTAAAAATCGAGATTTTAGGTGCCCAAAGTCGATATGTGCGTTCATCTTCTGTACCCGTTTATATCTCAAATACAGTCTCAAAACACCCGAAAATTCGATATTTTTGTGTCCCAGAAGTGATCTGTACATGCCTACTTCTTGTTAGAGTATTTTCACAATACAGACCCAAAACATGCTCAACATCGATATTTTAGGTGCAAAGAGTCGATATGTGCATGCATCTTCATTACCTGTTTACATATCAAATTAAGGCTCAAAACACCCGAGAATTCAATATTTTTGGGTTCCAGAAGCGATCTGTACATGCCTACTCAGTGCTAGAATCTTTTCAAAATATAGGCTCAAAACATGCTAAAAATCGATAATTTTGGTGTCCAAAGTCGATATGAGCATGCATCTTCTGTACCTGTTTATATCCCGAATTCAGGCTCAAAACATCCGAAAATTAGATATTATTGTGTCACAGAAGATATCTGTACATGCCTACTTCGTGTTAGAGTATTTTTTAAATACATGCCCAAAACATGCTGAAAATCGATATTTTGGGTGCCCAAAGTCGATATGTGCATGCATCTTCTGTACCCGTTTATATCTCAAATTCAGACTCAAGACACCCGAAAATTCGATATTTTTGGGTCCCAGAAGCGACTTGTACATGCCTACTCTTTGCTAGAATGTTTTCAAGATACAGACCCAAAATATGCTCAAAATCGATATTTTTGGTGCAAAAAGTCGATATGTGCATGCATCTTCAGTAGCCGTTTATATCTCAAATGCAGGCTCAAAACATCCGAAAATTCGATATTTTTGGGTCAGAGAAGCGACCTGTACATGCCTACTCAGTAATAGAATATTTTTTAAATATAGGCCCAAAACAAGATAAAAATCGATATTTTAGGTGCCCAAAGTCGATATGTGCATTCATCTTCTGTACTCGTTTATATCTCAAATTCATTCTCAAAACACCCGAAATGTTAATATTTTTAGGTCCCAGAAGCGATCTCTAGATGCCTACTCCGTGTTAGAGTACTTTAGAAAAAAAGGCCCGAAACATGATGAAAGTCGATATTTTAGGTGCCCAAAGTGGATATTAGAATGCATCTCCTGTACCCGATTATATCTCAAATTCAGGCTCAAAAATTCCCGAAAATTCGATGTTTTTGGGCCCCAGAAGCAATCTGTACATGCCTATTCCGTGTTAGAGTATTTTCAAAATACAGGCCCAAAACATGCTGAAAATCGATATTTGAGGTGCCCAAAGTCAATATGTGTATGTATCTTCTGTACCCGTTTATATCCTAAATTCAGGCTCAAAACACACGAAAATTAGATATTTTTGGGTCCGAGAAGCGATCTGTACATGCCTACTCCGTGTTAGAGTATTTTCAAAATACATGCTCAAAACATGCTGAAAATCGATATTTTAGCTCCACATAGTCGATATGTGCATTCATCTTCAGTAGCCGTTTATATATCAAATGCAGGCTCAAAAAACCCGAAAATTCAATATTTTTGGGTCAGAAAAGCGATCTGTACATGCCTACTCAGTAACAGAATATTTTTAAAATATAGGCCCAAAAAGAGCTAAAAATCGAGATTTTTGGTGCCCAAAGTCGATTATATTCCAAATTCATCCTCAAAAACACCCGAAAATTCGATATTTTGGGTTCCCAGAAGCGATCTGTACATGCCTACTCAGTGCAAGAATGTTTTCGAAATATAGGCTCAAAACATGCTAAAAATCGATATTTTAAGTGTCCAAAGTCGATATGTGCATGCATCTTCTGTACCCGTTTATATCTCAAATTCCGGTTTAAAACACTTGAAAATTCGATATTTTGTGGTCCCTGAAGCAATCTGCACATGCCTACTTAGTGCTAGAATATTTTCAAAATATAGTCCCAAAACATTCTAAAAATCGATATTTTAGGTGCCCAAAGTCGATATCTCAAATTCAGGCCCAAAACACCTGAAAATTCGATTTTTTGGGGTCCCAGAAGCGATCTGTACATGAATACTCCGTGTTAGAGTATTTTCGAAATACAGGCCCAAAACATACTGAAAATCGATCTTTTAGGTGTCTAACAGTCGATATGTGCATGCATCTTCTGTACACGTTTATATCTCAAATTCAGGCTCAAAACACCCGAAAATTCGATATTTTGGAGTCCCAGAAGCGATATGTACATGCTTACTCCGTGTTAGAGTATTTACAAAATACAGGCCCAAAACATACTGAAAATCGATCTTTTAGGTGCCCAAAAGTCGATATGTGCGTGCATCTTCTGTACCCGTTTATATCTCAAATTCAGTTTCCAAACACCCGGAAAATCGATATTTTGGGGTCCCAGAAGCGATCTGTACATGCCTATTCAGATACAGGCCAAAAACATGCTGAAAATCGATATTTTAGGTGCCCAAAGTCAATATGTGTATGCATCTTCTGCAACCGTTTATATTCCAAATTCAACCCCAAAACACCCGAAAATTTGATATTTTTTGGCCCCAGAAGCGATCTGTACATGCCTACTCAGTGCTAGAATGTATTCAAAATATAGGCTCAAAACATGCTAAAAATCGATATTTTTAGTGTCAAAAGTCGATCTTATGTACCCGTTTATATCTTAAATTCAGGCTCAAAACACTCGAAAATTCGGTATTTTTTGGGTCCTAGAAGCGATATGTACATGCCTAGTCCTAGTTAGAATGTTTTCAAGATACAGACCCAAAACATGCTCAAAATCGATATTTTAGGTGCCCAAAAGTTGATATTTTGGGGTCCCAGAAGCGATCGGTACTTGCCTACTCACTTCTAGAATATTTTCAAAATATAGTCCCAAAACATGCTAAAAATCGATATTTTAGGTGCCCAAAGTCGATATCTCAAATTCAGGCCCAAAACACCCGAAAATTCGATATTTGGGGGTCCCAGAAGCGATCTGTACATGCCTACTCCGTATTAGAGTATTTTCAAAATACAGGCCCAAAACATACTGAAAATCGATCTTTTAAGTGCCCAAAAGTCGATATGTGCTTGCATCTTCTGTACCCGTTTATATCTCAATTTCAGGCTCCAAACACCCGAAAATTCGATATTTTGGGGTCCCAGAAGCGATCTGTACATGCCTACTCAGTGCTAGAACATTTTCAAAATAGAGACCAAAAACATGCTAAAAATCGATATTTTAGGTGCCTAGAGTCGATATATCAAATTCAAGCCCAAAACACCCGAAAATTCGATATTTTGGGGTCCCAGAAACGATCTGTACATGCCTACTTCGTGTTAGAGTATTTTCGAAATACAGGCCCAAAACGTACTGAAAATCGATCCTTTAGGTGCCCAAAAGTCGATATGTGCATGCATCTTCTGTACCCGTTTATATCTCAAATTCAGGCTCAAAACACCTGAAAATTCGATATTTTGGAGTCACAGAAGCGATATGTACATGCTTACTCCGTGTTAGAGTATTTTCAAAATACAGGCCCAAAACATACTGAAAATCGATCTTTTAGGTGCCCAAAAGTCAATATGTGCGTGCATCTTCTGTACCCATTTATATCTCAAATTCAGTTTCCAAACACCCGGAAAATCGATATTTTGGGGTCCCAGAAGCGATCTGTACATGCCTATTCAGATACAGGCCCAAAACATGCTGAAAATCGATATTTTAGGTGCCCAAAGTCAATATGTGTATTCATCTTCAGCAACCGTTTATATCCCAAATTCAACCCCAAAACATCCGAAAATTTGATATTTTTTGGCCCCAGAAGCGATCTGTACATGCCTACTCAGTGCTAGAATGTTTTCAAAATATAGGCTCAAAACATGCTAAAAATCGATATTTTTAGTGTCCAAAGTCGATCTTCGGTACCCGTTTATATCTTAAATTCAGGCTCAAAACACCCGAAAATTCGATATTTTTGGGTCCCAGAAGTGATCTGTACATGCCTACTTAGTGCAAGAATATTTTCAAAATATAGGCCCAAAACATGCTAAAAATCGATATTTTAGGTGCCCAAAGTCGATATATCAAATTCAGGCCCAAAACACCCGAAAATTCGATATTTTGGGGTCCCAGAAGCGAACTGTACATGCCTACTCCGTGTTAGAGTATTTTCAAAATACAGGCCCATATCATACTGAAAATCGATCTTTTAGGTGCCCAAAATTAGATATGTGCATGCATCTTCTGTACCCGTTTATATCTCAAATTCAGGCTCCAAACACCTGAAAATTCGATATTTTGGGGTCCCAGAAGCGATCTGTACATGCCTACTCAGATACAGGCCCAAAACATGCTGAAAATCGGTATTTTAGGTGCCCAAAGTTAATATGTGTATGCATCTTCTGCACTCGTTTATATCTCAAATTCAACCTCAAAACACCCGAAAATTCGATATTTTTGGGTCCCAGAAGCAATCTGTACATGCCTACTCAGTGCTAGAATGTTTTCAAAATATAGGCTCAAAACATGCTAAAAATAAATATTTTAAGTGTCCTAAGTCGATATGTGCATGCATCTTCTGTAACCGTTTATATCTCAAATTCAGGATCAAAACACCCGAAAATTCGGTATTTTTTTGTCCTAGAAGCAATATGTACATGCCTACTCCTAGTTAGAATGTTTTCAAGATACAGACCCAAAACATGCTCAAAATCGATATTTTAGTGGCCCAAAAGTCGATATGTTCATGCATCTTCAGTACCCGTTTATATCTCAAATTCAGGCTCAAAACACCCAAAAATTCGATATTTTGGAGTGCCAGAAGCGATCTGTACATGCCTACTCTGTGTCAGAGTATTTTCAAATATAGGCCCAAAACATGCTAAAAATCGAAATTATAGGTGCCCAAACTCGATATCTCAAATTCAGGCCCAAAACACCCGAAAATTCGATATTTGGGGGTCCCAGAAGCGAACTGTACATGCCTACTCCGTGTTAGAGTATTTTCAAAATACAGGCCCAAAACATACTGAAAATCGATCTTTTAGGTGCCCAAAAGTCGATATGTGCATGCATCTTCTGTACCCGTTTATATCTCAAATTCAGGCTCCAAACACCCGAAAATTCGATATTTTGGGGTCCCAGAAGCGATCGGTACATGCCTATTCAGATACAGGCCCAAAACATGCTGAAAATCGATATTTTAGGTGCCCAAAGTTAATATGTGTATGCATCTTCTGCACTCGTTTATATCTCAAATTCAACTTCAAAACACCGGAAAATTCGATATTTTGGAGTGCCAGAAGCGATCTGTACATGCCTACTCTGTGTTAGAGTATTTTCAAATATAGGCCCAAAACATGCTAAAAATCGAAATATTAGGTGCCCAAAGTAGATATCTCAAATTCAGGCCCAAAACACCCGAAAATTCGAAATTTTGGGGTCAGAGAAGCGATCTGTATATACCTACTGCGTTTTAGAGTATTTTCAAAATACAAGCCCAAAACATGCTGAAAATCGATATTTTAGGTGACCAAAGTCAATATGTGTATGCATCTTCTGCACCCGTTTATATCCCAAATTCAACCTCGAAACTCCCGAAAATTCGATATTTTTGGGGTCCCAGAAGCGAACTGAGCAGGGGAAAGGTAATCAACAACTGAACGGATAAAAGCAATATAGATGGTCCTGGCTACTGGGATGGAGATGCCTGAGGAGTTGTTAGATAGCTATTGAAGTGGTGTAAGTCGGCGCTGGAGACGACCCAATAAGTCCTGGACAATGGGATGGTCTTGAGGTCTGGCAGGGACAATCGGCCAAATATTGACTGGCGCACCCAGGTAGCAGTACTGGGAACACATGGGAATGACAGTCCCTCCAATGGTGAACACTGGCTGAGCTTGAGGAAGGCGGCAGGTGAATATTCTGCTCTTATCTGGGGAGACAATAATGCCACAGTGAGAGGAGGCCACAGAGAAGGAGTCAAGAAACCGCTGGAGATCCCTTGGTGAGGTAGAATGAACACAGATATCATCAGCATAGCACGTAATTGTAGTTCCAGGAATATCAGGGAGAGAAGTGAGCAACCGATGCATCAGAATATTAAATAACAATGGGCTGAGAACACCACCTTGAGGCGTACCAAGATGAAAACTGCGCAAAGGACTGAGTGCACCACTGAAAAACAAACAGGAGGTCCTGTTACTCAGGTAGCCCCGAATCCACCGTAGTAGATTACCCTTTATCCCAAAGTCAACCAGTTGATCCAAAATGACGTCTCTATTAGCAACATCGAAGGCACTTCGAAGGTCAATGAAGGCCACCAAACTGTCCCTGGAAAGACGAGAGTACAGGTCGATTAGGCAGTGATGTGTGCTCCGCTGGGGAAGGAAACCAAACAGCCATAGAGAGAGGCGATCCTGCAGTCTGTACATGAGATGATTGAGTAAGATTCTCTCCATAACCTGACAGTAACAGGAAGTAAGGGAAATAGGCCTGAACTTCGCAGTGCCGGGCTTAGGGATGGGTATTATTGTGCTGCTGGTCCAGGCTCGTGGTACACAACCGTCACGAAGACAAAGATTGTACAGTCGAAGTAGAGGGTTCCCAGGAACTTGTTGAAGTAGGCACAGCACAGCTTAAGTAATACCATCATCACCAGGGGAAGAAGCTCTACCCCGAATAAGAGCACGGCGCAACTCCTCCTCAGTTATCTCCTCTGCATCATCGTCATCATCTTGTAACAGAGCAGACATTAGACGTAGCCGATGGACAGCAGCATGGGAAGCGAGTGCATCTTGTATGTGGATGGGTAGACTGGCTGGGGTAGATTGTTCTGACCAGGCATCGACAAGTTGTTTGGCATAGTCGGCAGGAGTGTGATGACGAGCAGTGGCCGGTATCTTTTTAACAACCCGACGGATGAGGTGCCACATAGAAGCCACACTTGTTTGCTGGTTGATGCTGTCCGTGAACCGCTGCCAAGACTCAGTGTGAGCACAATCCTGCAGGGCAACTAAAGCGTCCCTAGACATCTGGTAACGATGGAGTAGGTCAGGGGTTGGGTTGGCTTGAAACAATAGGCCATCACGTTCAGCCTCCTTTGCCTCCTGTATACGTGCATCGAGCGTCCAGGAGTGGGCAGTATGGCGATGCTGGAGGTGTGGCTGGGAGACGTATAGCATATAAAAGTCATGAGTAGCAGATACAAGATCAGAGTACAACTGTTCAGCTGATGATATGTCAAATGTAGGGAATACATGGGCCATAAATAACATGTAAATCGGGCAATATTTAGGGGGCACAGCAATACGCAAACGAGTGGCTGAAGCACCTGACCCAGCAGTTAGAGAATAATGAAACCGAAGAGCAATGTGATCAGAGAATAAGTCTGGCACGGAGAAGCACTGGACCTGAGATGCTATCAGGCCAGACGAGAGGATGTAATCCAGAGTACCTCCCCGGCAATGAGTGGCACCACCAGTGTCCCAGTGTGTCAGATGATGCTTGCGGATGTATGAAAAGAGACGAACACCATTACGATTAATAGAGCCAGTACCATCACCCAAATCAGAATGCCGAGCATTAAAATCTCCCATATACACCATACCACGCACTGTTGGAGAAGGAAGAGCCTCAAGAGTGAGTCTAGCTGGGGCAGAATAGACATTACATAGTTGGAGTACTCCATTCCCAGGTAGAACCTCAAATAGCTGAAAGGTCATGTCAGGATCAGTGGAGGTACGGAGAAGGCGATGTGGCAAGGAGCTATGTATGTAAGTCAGGAGACCATTCCTTACCAGATGAACATATGGCACATAATCTGAGAGGGGAGGAGCTTGCCTAAGAGCGAGCGGCCGTCCTGGAAATGCTTCCTGGAGAAAAATAACACTGGGATGATGACGAAAAACATAGGCCTTGAGTTGAGTGAGCTTAGCATAACTGGTGATACCACATACATTCCAGGAGATGACATCCAGCCAGCAATCAATAGCGAACTCTGTATTTGGAGGTAGAAGTCCGGTGAGTGGGGGCAGATGAGCGACCTGGAGAAGAAGATGGACCAGGCGAGATGCAACAGTATTCATCTTTTCGGTAAGGGTAGTGACAGTTGAGATGATGGCCTGCTGAGCCTCGACCAAGGTGGAGAGTTTGGAGTCATTGGCAGCCTGAGTGGCAACCAGCCCATCAATCCTGGCTTCAAGGGCAGAAAAGCGGTTTTCAAGAGCCGTACATCGTGCCATGAGGGTAGCAACAGACTTGCGGAGGGCCAGGTCTGGAGGTGAGGCAGGGTTGGTAGGAGGAGCAGACTGGGGAGGTGGTGGTGGTGGTGGTGGTGGAGGCGGAGCAATAGTAGAGACACGAGCCTGGACCTTACGTTGAGTACATCCATGCCACACGTTAACCCCTGGCTGAAGGCATCGTGGACACTTCCATCGAGACGTATCTTCAGGAGGTGAAGGCTCAGAGGTGGAGGCAGCAGGACGTGATGGTTCACCCCTGACAGGACACGTCTTGGAATCATGGTCGGCCGCACACCATGCACACTTTGGCCTGGCAGAACAGTACCGGGAGATATGCCCAACTCCCCAGCACCTGTAGCACCAAGGCTGGTCATTATGAAGTTTCCTCACCTCACATGGTGGAAGACAAGGGAGGAAATCAAAGGAAATCTCATTTGGAGGTGGATCGGGTTGACTCCAGACAACAACAATACGGCTAATGGGGGAACCATCTTGGAAAAAACGACGGGCAAAGTACACACCAGGGTATCCTTTGGCAAGTTTCGGGTCAACATCAATAGGAAAACGGGTGAGGATGTAGCTGGGGAACTTACGAGGCCTCTAAGGTGAGTCTTCAAGAATGAGAGGCAGAGATAAAAATTCACCAGCCTTCACTCTATCAATGATGTCCTGACGCTTCCTAGAGATGTAGACAAACCGGGAGGTGACAGCAGCCATCTTGACTTCAGCCAGTTCACGCTGCAACTGGAAGGCCCTGTTGACATCAGACAACCAACGCAGCTTTGTGTTTGTAGATGGGTTTCCAGAGAAGGAGAGTTTGACAGGCATCTCTTGGGGCAAAAGCAGGAAGGTTGGACGAGGGCAAGGAGTTGGTATACAAAGAAGAAACACCAGGGTGAGGCAGAGAAGGTACGTCGTGCACAGCTGAAGCACCCTTGGCAGTCTTGGCAGCTGGAGGTAAACAGTCCACACCATCGGAATCTTGCGAGGAGTCGGACGAGGCATCAACAGGTCGCTTGGTAGAGGTTGAGGAGGTGGACGGCTGCAACCTGTGCTGCGGAGTGACCGAGGAGAGGGGGGGAGGGTTGCGAGAAGGCAGCTCAGGCCAGTGATCCTCAATTGGAGACTCGTCTTCCTCCGACATTGCCAAGTCGGCCTCCAAGCAGGAATCCGCACTCTCCATCAGGCCAGGCAAGGCCTAGATGGAAAGCAAACAACAACACAAACAACTAAACACTCAATCAGCCAGGGACACACACACGCACACCCACACACACACAGACAATCACAACAAAACTATACACAGAACCACAACAGACAAACAACACCAGCAACACCACAGAAACAGCAACACACAAACAAGAACTCACAAACAACACAAAAAACACAAACAAGAGCTCCAAAACAACACAAAACAACAACACAAACGAGAATGGAGGCAGAGCGCCACGAGTACGTCCACACTCTACCTGTTCTGGAGCGATACTGTCCTGAGAAGGTGACAACACTTCCCCCTGCTACAGCAACACATGAGTCTATCAGCTTCATGATGATGGCTTGTGGTTCCCTGTGTGTGTAACAATACAAAATATAAACAATACAAAATTATCAGTGTAACCAAAACACTCAACGAGGCTATGGGTCAATTCCACAGTGGTTGTTCTGGGGCAAGAAAGACATTACTTACTCCACACACGTGATGATTGATGATGTGTGTAGGTGGCAACTGGTTCGTGGTCTTTGTTTTTTTATTAGTCTTTGTAGTATTATTAGTCTTTGGCGTCCCTTCGGAGTTTGATTTTAATTATATGGTTTTCTATAATTATATGGTGTAGGAGAGGTAGCAAGCTTCTGTAGTTTACACAATTTATTGATAACCCGAGTGAGTATAGTTTCACAAATATGTTTGGGGTTAGGTTAGACTTGAGCTAACTTTAGAGAGATTATATGCTAAGGTAACCCTGTTGAGTGTATGGTTATCAATAGCTAACTGAGGCTGAAGGAGCGGGAACAAGGCGTCGCTTGGTAGGTCACTTGACTTATGTCGTCACTATATGCTAACGTGTTAATGGTTCCCACAGTGAGCTAGGGTCTGTATCCAAGCCTATGCTAGCAGTTTCACGGCATCGTGCGATGTGTGACTTACTCTTGTAAGTGAATATAAGTGATTATAAGTAGCCTCTTAAATGTAGGTTTAACCGGAACAATGCTCGGCCACTACCATCCTTCGCCCTCGAAGGAATATTACACATATACATAATATATATATTATATTCTTATTTTATACATGCAATCTGTAGATAGTTTTATTTTATTATTTCTACAGATAATAATGATTATAACATGTACAATATATATTATGGTAAAATACATCCTATCTAAATGTGTAGGAGTGTGTAACTAACCTATACATTTGTATCCTCATTACCTTCTGACACTTGTCTCTGTCGTTCGCGAGCCGATAATTGTCGGTACCGAGCGTACACCTTCCGTACACACCAGCTAAACACAATAGTACAAACAATCAACGTTAGTGCAGGGATGATGTGTAGAGGGAATACAACTTCTCTTGAGAGATGTACAGGTAACAATTCATCCAATGTTGAGGTAAACTCTGAGTCATTTAAATACTGAAGGAACTTGATTTTATCTGAAACAATAGTGATTTTATCTAAAGAGATGTTTGCTACAAGATTAAGTGGTTGTAACTCTATAGAAAGTGTAGATACAAATGCTTTATGGTGATGAGTAGGTAAGTTAAGGAAATGTTCATTCCTAATCTCACAATGGTCCGGTGCCATATAATAACCATCCACCCAAATGTGTTGGACTTTACCATTGCAAATTAATGTCACGCTTGTTCTCTTTTGGAAATAGTAGTAGTGGTTAGTACCGAAGTGCTCATGGTAGGAAGTATTATTACTTACAGTTTTGAAAGTACAGTAAGATGTTGGGAGAGTTGATTCAGGAATTATGAATGAAAGTTCACACTGTGCCTTGTTTGTTCAACTGATGGTAAACATGTACGTAGGACATACATACAAGTGTAAGTACGAGGTGAGACAGTCATCCAGTGAATGTTTTTCTAAGGTGTCTATGGCAGTATAATCCTCAGATGCGACTATGTACTGACGTGACTTGTCAACAACCAGCAGGGTATTATTTACTCTAATTGGAAAAGGTCGTAATTCCCAAATATTAAATGACGTTTTTGACTTAAAAGGAATATTTAATAAGATACTTGATTCAGTTAGAATTGATCCAATGATGGGGTAATAATATTCCACGTCAGATATGGTAAATATAGGGGTTAGCTTATAAGTATTTATAGCTATTTCCACTGCTGCTTGCAACTGCCGTAGAGGTAACAACTTAGAGTTCACTCTACCCAATCCAGCATCTACTAGGTCACTTATTACTAATTCATTTAAATAATTTAGTTCCTTAACAGCTATCTCAATGGCTGCTATGTACTCACTAATTAATTGGATTTGTTCAATGTTGGGTATTATTCCAATTAATTTGTTTACCACAGAAGTCAATTGGCTCGTTGTTTCTATTATTTCATGAGTTTTCTGTTTTAGGTGTTGGAGAGCCTCGTAGGTTTGAATAACTATTCTATTCTGTTGTCCTAGAGCAATGGTTACTTCTCCTAATTTCTTTCCTAATGCAGTTACATCGTCGGCCATTGGTGTGCCAAACAATTGTTTACTTAACAGTCCCATGAAATTGAAAAGGCCACATCTCTGACGACGAGCGTGGGCAGATTGCCTCACTTTATGTGGATCTTCAGGAAATGATAACTTCATATTAAGTATTATTGTTACTAGCCTATCTACCCTGTTAGTTTGTAACTGTAGAGTCATTTTTACAGGTCTAGTATTATTATAGAAGTAGGCTAGAAGTGGTTTAGTTTTAACATCAGAACTAGCATTCATATCCTGGTTATTGTAAAACTTATTTACTTGTGTTGTGACAGCTTCTACATGTCTGTGTAATTCTGATACATGCTGTCCAAGGTTATAGATTATCTCTGGCATATCAAGTAATCTGTGAACTTCCAGTTGTACAGTAACTAAATCTTCCACTATCAAAACTTTTCCTCTATGTTCAACCAAAGCACCTGTCTTCAGTACTTGGGCTGGAACTGCTGTTTGTTGGGCAAGTGTAACAAGCGCTGTACCCAGCAAAAACAGTAATGAAGTCTTGTTCCCCATCTGAAATAAATGTCATTATTTAGTTTGTTTTGCAGACCTAAGTTTTTGTCTGTATGTATTTCTTTTACTTGATGTGGGAGTGGAGTTTATTATTTCTTGTGATTGTGTTGTGTGTGTTATAGGTGGTTCATTTAAGTTTATCATTTTACACCTATCCACATATAGTATTTCTACCTTCCCCGTTTTTATATCCTGTATTTTTATTTTATTTCCATACACAATGTCAATTATTTCATATGGACCAACAAACTTTGGAGTTAACTTTGATACTCTTTCTGGGGATTTTACCATGACATTCTCCCCTACAGCAACATCTATCTTCACAGCTTGAGTATGTTGTTTGATCATCATCTCCTGCCTGCTACCTTCTAGGTGTTTCCTGACTTCCTTATGGATGTTATTAAACACTTGTAGTTGTCTAATGGAATAGTCATCCATATTATATGTTGGAGGAGAATTTTCAGTTATTATGTCATATGGAAGTCTTTTGTCTGTTCCATACAGAATATAATGCGGGGACTTGCCCACTGATGAATTTATGGAACCGTTAATGGAGGCAGCTGTAAAGGATATCCAGTCTTCCCATGATCCTTGCATAGGATTAGCCACATGTCGCAAAACATCAAGTATTTTACGATTTGCTCTTTCTGTGAGACCGTTGCTGGCTGGATGATATGCTGTAATAAAAGTTTGTTTTATATGATATTGATCACATATGTTTCGTAACAAATTATTAGTAAATTCTTTACCATTGTCTGTTAGTATCACCTTAGGAGTGGTGTACTGGCAAAGTAAATTTGTTACAAGTTTGTGTGCAACCTCTTCTGCTGTTTTTGTCTGCAAGGGAGTAATGACCACATAACGTGAGAAATGGTCTACACATACAAGGCAATATTTGGAGCCTTGATGACTCATTGGTAAGCTTAGAATATCTATACCAACGACATCCCATGGTTGTTCAGGTATTGGGTAATTTAACATAGGGGCTGGGCCCATTGTATTACCTTTATTAGCATGACATGATTCACAATTCTTGATATGTTTCTCCACGTCGGCGCGGAGAGTGAACCAATAATATTTTTGTCTAGTTTCTGCTATACAGCGATCTGTTCCCGGATGTCCGGCTTGTGGATGATTATGCATAAGTGTTAGTACAGTCTTAATTAATGTATCAGGGACTACCACTTGTGAAGAAATGTTAGTTTGTTTCTCAAACTTCCTGAACAAAGTGTCATCTATTACCTCAAACTGTGTTACTAAGATTGGTAACTGGTAGGTTTGTCTCGTCACCTGAAACCAGTTCCACATTGAAGTCTATCACTATAAGTGGGAATAACAGCAGCAGCTGATACATTGCAAGATAAAGCATCTGCAACTCTATTAAAACGCCCAGGAAGATATTTAATTGTAGGTTGAAATTCTGAGATTGTTAAGTACCATCTGGCTAACTGACCTGTCAAATTTTTACCATGGAAGAGACCACACACAGGTTGATGATCTGTATATATTGTGATAGGATACCCCAGAATTATTTCCTTGAAGGTCTTTAAGGCCCAAACTACCGCCATAGTCTCTAGGTTTGTGACGCTATATTTCTTCTCTGCATCGTTCACAACACGACTGGCATATGCACAAACCTTGCAACGACCCTCAGTGGAATGCTGCATAAGCACTGCACCTAGACCATCCTGTGATGCGTCAGTACAGAGAGAAAATGGGAGGTAATAGTTTGGATAACTTAAAATTGGAGCAGTTGTGAGTTTAAGTTTTAATTGATCAAAACTATCTTGCTCTGTCTGTGACCACTTAAATTCGATATTTTTCTTTAGGAGTCTTGTTAGTGGGCTGGCGATTTTAGCAGAATTCATTATGAATGACCGATAGTATGAACATAATCCAAGGAAACTCCTTATTTGCTTTACTGTAGTAGGTTGAGGGAATTCCTTTACTGCTTTTATCTTGGAATCCAAAGTGTGAATTCCTTTACTATTTACTTTATGACCCAAAAATTCTATTTCAGCCTTAAGGAATGTACAGTTTGACAGTTTAACCTTTAATGCAACATCCTGCAATCGTTGTAAGACTCTGTCTAGTTTTTGTAGGTGTGAATTGACATCAGGGCTGACAATAATTAAGTCATCTAAGTATGCAACAACGTCTTGAGTCATGTCGCTGAAAATAGTATTTATCATCCTTTGGAATGTTAAGGGGGCATTGGATAATTCAAAGGGCATTCTTATAAATTGCCAATGACCATTAGGGGTGCTAAAACCTGTAATAGGTTTGGATTGGTCATCTAATTCTACTTGCCAATAACCACTAATTAGGTCAAGACTAGTAAAGACTCCGTTATTTTCCCCAATCTCCATGAGGATATCATTAAGTACAGGTAATGGGTACCTATCCTTGACAGTTTTCTCATTTATCTTCCTAAAATCAATAACAGGACGGAAATCACCTGTTTTCTTAGTAACTAAGAATAATGGGCTGTTATAAGGACTGTTTGAAGATTCTATGATTCCTTCTGCTGACATATCATCCACCATTTTATTCATTATTTGTCTCTTACTATGAGGTAATCTGTAAGCTTTCACATATACTGGATCTGTGTCAGTTAATTTTATGTGATGTTTAACTAGTGTTGTTTTTCCCAACCGCTCACCAGGTAAGGCAATAGCCGACCTGTGATTTGCTAATGTGTGTAAAAGCTGAGTGCGATGTGAAGGAAAATCATTTACTTTTACATGCTCACATAATTCCTTAGTAGTTTGCCTAAGTTGTAATTCATCAACAATGTGTATGTTGGCTAAGGGAGGGGATTCTTTTTCCATTTGTATGGGTTTAAGAAACACAAGAAAGTCACCTATGTAAGTACCTGGTTTAATGTTCACTGCCAGATCTCAACCTTGTTAAAAATTAGAGCTTCGATGAAGTTGTCTTTTTGTATCAGAGAGAATATGGATTCCATCCCGATATTATTTATTCTTGATGTTTCACTTAAAGATATGATTTCATTCCCTTCATAGTTATTATCACTTTTCACTTGCACCTTTATGATAGCAAACCCCTTACTTGGTAAATGTACCGTACTTTTGACAGTGCCTGCCAGTCTAATCTGTGAGTCACTGACCCTTGTCCCCAAGCCTACAGCTGTGCACCGGTGCTGACTCAGAGGACAACATGGGTACACGTGCCCTTGAAAGATAATTGACTGGAGTGAGATTGCAATGTCAAGGTTATGCTCTGTCAATTGGTAAACTGAAATTTTCACAGATATAAAAGATGCATTTTAGTTTCGGACTTGTTTGTAAAAGTGTAATAGGAAATTGTATCATTCCTTTAATGATTAATTTACTACCAGACAAGGCAGTTAAATTTAAATCCGATGGTTGGAGAGTCCATCGTCCCTGCGGGTTTCCTTCTAACAGCCGTTTAAGTGTTACTTCAGAAAGTAAGGAGACACAAGCTCCTGTATCCACAGCTAATGAGATATTTGTATTCCCTATGTTACAAGGAAGTGAAAGTACATCCACTTTACCCAAAGCAGCAACAAGTATAATTATTTGACTAGGTGCGATTAATTTGAAGTTGTTTTTTTTTTGTTAAAATCGTCACCTGTATTTGCACGTCTGTTATTTACTTCATTTCTGGCATTCAACGTTACTCTACATTCATCTGTGTTATGTGTTACACTGTTATGAATAATGCAGAACTTATTACTTGGTTTGTTGTCACTGTCACTTACTCCCTTACTATTATCCTTACTTTTGGCATTAGAGCGATTATTTTTATTAAAGTAACACTTATCTGGGCGGTGTCCATATTTTCTACAGATTTTACAATAAGGCTTCTTCTTCGCGCTCTGTGGTGTGAAGTTTGTAGTGTGTGGTGAGTGTCTGTGTCAGTGATCACGGCTACAGGTAGGGCTCTAGGTACATTTAGAGGTTCTTTTTGACTAACCTTTGCTGCATATTTGACCAATCTGTCACTTGGTTTATATTCTATTTTAGCAGCTTCAATTCTGGATTCCTCTGTTAATAGTAAAGTATACTGTATGTACTCAATTAGCTTGTACACATTGTCCCCTGTCATGTTACCCTGTGCGTTCAACCACTCTGACCCTGTTAAGAGTTGTTTAGCATCGCTAATGGTCGAACCTGCTAACGCTAGAGCCGTACTTGAATTAGCTGTTCCACAGTTACTCACTGTCCTTCTAACCATTCCATGCCCCCCACCGAAAACATCTATCAGATCTTCACTAAACTGCTTAAAATTATTTAGATTATCTGGATCGGTGAAGGCAGTTGCAGTTAACAATGTACTAGCTTGGGAATCTGGTTTAATGTGTCCACGTACGAACCTTATCTTTCCTTTGTCATCTGTAATTCCTGCAGTAAGCATATTATCTTCACAAACCCTTAGAAAAGTATGGATATTATAGTTAACATCTTCCCCAGTGAATTCTTTCACAGTATGTGCTTGAGGCAAGACATTAATAGTAGGTGTAGTGTTAGTTGCCATTGTCGTTGAAGTATTAGTATTAGTTGCCATTGTGTATGATGAAGTGTTAGTAGGGAAAGCCGTAGAGTAAGTACGTCCTGAGCGAGTTTTACTGGGTGAAATGTTAGTGGTAACAGTAAACAAGTCAGTTAGTGAGGTAGATCTAGTAAGAGAAGGAGTATTAGTTGTTACTCTGTCTTCTTTTATGTCTAAATCTAGTGCAAGAATATTTTTACTCAAGGGAGAACTTACACTTTCTATAGTACTTACGCTTAAATTAGTGATTTCTGTTGTATGGACTAAGCTTTCATTACTTTTAAATATTGATAAACTATGTTTAAATTTACGAAGTGAATTCAGTGCGGTACCGTATTTTCTCTCATTCATTACCTGTCACTCTGCTTGAAGAATAATAAAGGACACTCTTCTGTTTATATACGTGAAGGCGTACGCATATAATACCCACAATTATGAATACATAGAATGTGTAATGAGGAAATATATTGTTAATACGTTTACATATAATATTATATCCTAATGTGATGATGTTAGGATTGTGTTATATATTTGTAATATATAATTATATGTACCTAGCTACTGACCATGGATCGTTGTTGTGGCATTGATAATTAATTGGATTGTATTCCAGTACTTCCGTGTGTCCGACGTGGTACCATTACCAAGCCAACGTCCTTCCTTGTGAATGGAGTGTGGCTGGTGAGTGATGAGTAGAGCGGTGACGTAATAACCCCTCCGTGTGTGAGGTGGTAAGTTCGATGACGTCACCACTGTCTGCTACAGTGAGCTCGGGAGAGGCTAGAGTTTTGTTTTGAGTTGTGAAAATGCTGAGTTATGTGTTCAGACACTTTCCTCTCCTCTCTCTCTCTCTCTCTCGCTGCTTCTCTCTTCACTCTTCACTTAACTTCACTTCTCTATCGTTTCTCTGTTTTAACCCTTTTATTATTTTGTGTTTCTTTCTCGGTTATCACTTGCTTTTTTTTTAACTGTAGTATTTCTCCTTTGTTTTTACACCATTTATTTCGTATCCACACCGCTGTTCACCAAATGTTCTGGGGCAAGAAAGACCTTACTTACTCCAGACACGTGATGATTGATGGTGAGTGATGATGTGTAGCTGGCGACTGGTTCGTGGTCTTAGTCATTTTATTAGTCTTTGTCTTTGGCGTCTCTTCGGAGTTTGATATTAATTATATGGTTTTCTATAATTATATGGTGTAGGAGAGGTAGCAAGCTTCTGTAGTTTACACAATTTATTGATAACCCGAGTGAGTATAGTTTCACAATATGTTTGGGGTTAGGTTAGACTTGAGCTAACTTTAGAGAGATTATATGCTAAGGTAACCTTGTTGAGTGTATGGTTATCAATAGCTAACTGAGGCTGAAGGAGCGGGAACAAGGCGTCGCTTGGTAGGTCACTTGACTTATGTCGTCACTATATGCTAACGTGTTAATGGTTCCCACAGTGAACTAGGGTCTGTATCCAAGCCTATGCTAGCAGTTTCACGGCATCATGCGATGTGTGACTCACTCTTGTAAGTGAGTATAAGTGATTATAAGTAGCCTCTTAAATGTAGGTTTAACCGGAACACTATTACGGTGAATTCACAACAGGTGACCATTTTTTTTTTTTTTTTTAGTTATGAAAAAAACAAAATGTCAAGTTAGCTTATTATCAAGGTGGTGTTGATTTATTTGGAGGTCTGTTTTGGGAAGTATATACCATTAGCACTTCGATTACCTAGTGGTATTGTAATTGTTAGTTGATGCAAATAAACTCATTGTTTTCAAAATTTCTGGTTCGAGTAGAAAAACCAGAAAACGAACAAAATTGTCCTGCTACCAGGAGTTTCGTAAATGTTTCGGATATCTGTGGTGAAAAATGGTTTGCTCCAAAGTGGCCCACGTATAGTGAAAAGTAAAATTACGAATTCAACCATCGCTACAATAACACGTGGTCCTACCCAAGGCCAAGGAATACCTCGGCCATGGTCCTACCTATTGTAGAGTCGAAGTGGAAACCAGCGATGCCAGTGAACTGACGGTTGGTTTGCTCTAATGCAGTGGTTCTTAACCAGGGTGCGAGAGGCCGGTTCCTAGGGGGTGCGAGGATAGGCATAATTAAAGCAAATTATATTTTTATATAGGCATGTTATTTTTTTCTGCAAAAAAAAATCTTTTTGCTACAGCAGTGTTTTGAGCTAGAGAAAAACCTACACCTAATTTCCTAATGAAGTGCCAACGTTGCAACTGACTCGAGTAAATATGTATGTGATTCAGAGGGACGAGGGAGGGAGGACACGTATAGGTGACACAGAGGGAGGGAGGACACGTATAGGTGACACAGAGGGAGGGAGGACACGTATAGGTGACACAGAGGGAGGGAGGACACGTAGGTGACACAGAGGGAGGGAGGACACGTATAGGTGACACAGAGGGAGGGAGGACACGTATAGGTGACACAGAGGGGGGGAGGACACGTAGGTGACACAGAGGGAGGGAGGACACGTATAGGTGACACAGAGGGAGGGAGGACACGTATAGGTGACACAGAGGGAGGGAGGACACGTATAGGTGACACAGAGGGGGGGAGGACACGTAGGTGACACAGAGGGAGGGAGGTTATCGTCACCACCCTCCAGCACCATTAACACACAGTCATCTGTTTGAGTGATTTATGGTTTCTCTGTTTTAATAACTTTTTCTTATTGATACATATACAGTAGGGTGGAGGATTGGTTGTGAATCATTTCTGATTTTACTTTCTTCACATGTATTTAAATGGTCGGTTTATATAACATAAATCATTACTGTAGCGGTGTAGCCATTACAATACTTTCATGGAATGTATTGTGATGGCTACAAATGTACAGTCACTCATAAAAGTAAAGACACCCCCAGGCAAGACACCTTTTAAGTGGTGTGATATCGGTTCTGGTAACATTGTACAGCTGGTCACACTCCCGTGAGGCCCACCCAGCGTTGTCAATGTTGGCCGAGATAACCCCGAAACACTAGTTGTGAGCTCTGCTCGCTCGAACCATTCACTAGTGGGAGGGAGAAGTAAGGAGGGATTTGAGGAGGGTAGGGGGGGTGTCTATACAAGAGAGGTGAGAAATTATTCTTGGGGAGGTGAAAAATGTGTGGAAGCCCAGTTATCAATTATTTATATACCGACATTCGTGTCAATTATTAACATCATTAAATGTAAGATTAAGTTTTTAATATTATGATGTAACACAAAAACAACTGAGGTAATATTATTATATATGGTACTTTTTCGTATAATATTCAATGGTTATCATCAAGCACTAAACGCTGAAAAATACTTACACAATAACTGAAAAAGAATCATGAACCAGAATGCTCTTTATTAAATGAAGCAAATGTGAATACCTTTATATTACATGTGTCAAGTGTTGATACCACTAACACACACTTCCATTTCCCCCGTATCAACCTAACAGTTTATAATCGTGTCAAATATCAAGGCTCTCATTATCCCTCACGTGATAGCAACCTTGTAATATTCTGAATACTTTTAATAATAGCCTGTTGTATTGAAATATTGGAATTTGCCTATGAAACCCTTTTTTTGTCATTTGTCATTTGTAGCAAAAATTATTATTTGGTCTGTATCTCTCTTCTCCGTGTGTATCTCTCTTTTTCTGTGTGCATGTAATATACTTATATAATTATATAAGCCATTACACACACACATAACATAATAATGTTGGTGACAGAGGTTCTATTGGTTTTATCTGTCATGAGTTGCGAGAGAACTATATTCATAATTATTTAAACATTGTAATAGTTCCATCAAGTAATACATGGGATGCACAGTTGAGGTTTCATCGGACATGTTAATAAAGAAGCTGGCAACTATTTTCAACATTTCATAAAATTAAACTTTATTGAAGGCGTGTTAAGGTCTGAAATCCTGTGTTCCCATCATACAACACCTTCCCAATACTCACACCGTTGTATTTGATGCCGTATTGGTCTTTACTGTCTTCTGCTACAAGGTTGATATTAGTGTGAATTTCCATATACACTCTACCAATACTCACACCGTTGTATTTGATGCCGTTTTGGTCTTTACTGTCTTCTGCTACAAGGTTGATATTAGTGTGAATTTCCATATACACTCTACCAATACCCACACCGTTGTATTTGATGCCGTTTTGGTCTTTACTGTTTTCTGTTACAAGGTTGATATTAGTGTGAATTTCCATATACACCTTGCCTTGTGAACTGACTGACTGCACCACCTTACACATCTTCAAGTCATCAGGACTGCCAACATGTTGGAGAGGGAATATTTCCAGTCTTCAATACCCTTACCAGTTTAGTGGTTTTCAACCAACTCATAATCCTCTTGGAGTATCAAAACTAATTTGGGCTAACGAGACTAGAGTCAACGTCAATCTCTAATTAATGCAAAAAAAAAAAAAAAAAAAAATACAGTTGACAAGCCTGTGGGTGCCAGACACAATCTCCCTGGCCTCTGCTTACATGTATTATCTGCCAAAATAAAAAAAATTGCTACCTAGAAGCAGATGAAATACTGAGGGATTTATAGTAAATTATCAAACAGCACGTGTTCACTATATTCAATACAACAGGCTATTATTAAAAGTATTCAGAATATTACAAGGTTGCTATCACGTGAGGGATAATGAGAGCCTTGATATTTGACACGATTATAAACTGTTAGGTAGATACGGGGGAAATGGAAGTGTGTGTTAGTGGTATCAACACTTGACACATGTAATATACAGGTATTCACATTTGCTTCATTTAATAAATAGCATTCTGGTTCATGATTCTTATTCAGTTATTGTGTAAGTATTTTTCAGCGATTAGTGCATAATAACCATTAAATATTATACGAAAAAAGTATACAATAATATTACCTCAGTTGTTTTTGTGTTACATCATAATATGAAAAAGTTAATCTTACCTTTAATGATGTTAATAATTGACACGAATATCGGTATATAAATAATTGGTAACCGGGTGTATTTTCGTACTTTTATTAAAGCTTCCACTCATTTTTCACCTCCCCAAGAATAATTTCTCACCTCTCTTGTATAGACACCACCCCTACCCTCCTCAAATCCCTCCTTACTTCTCCCTCCCACCAGTGAATGGTTCGAGCGAGCAGAGCTCACAACTAGTTTTTCGGGGTTATCTCGGCCAACATTGACAACGCTGGGTGGGCCTCACGGGAGTGTGAACGTCAGAGGTGGTGTGGTGTGGGTTGTGTTTGGAGGAAGGTTGGTTTGCTCGAAACATTATCCCAACTCATGCTTCGTCTTATCTACCATTAGTTACAAATGTGTCGATCAAATCAACTTCATCTCTCAAGCGCCATCACTGACGTCACGTACACTGTTGCCAGAACGGATATCACAAGTATAAGAAGATGACTGGCCTGTGGGGGTCTTAATTTTTATGAGTGACTGTACTTATTAAAACCACGTATTTCAGTTTTAGCATTTTTTTTTCAGCAATAGAGGGGTGCGAGAATTGACTGCTGATTTGAAAGGGGTGCATATATTGAAAAAGGTTAAGAACCACTGCTCTAATGTGTCCAACGAAGCACAGACAGACGGCCAATACACAGAGAAAAAAGACACACCTTGCATTATACCCTTGCTGAATGGTTTAACCTAGTCAACCCTCTACCGTAGGTGGGTATTGCCTGCATTGGTGATGTGGGCAATATTTTAAGGGTTTTGGCGCCCCTTAGGCCCCATCCACTAGCTTTTAGTTCAACTGTCCCTCTTTTCTTTTTATTTCCTTCCTGCTTGCTGTCTCGCCTCTCAAGTCACCTTTTTCTGGCGCTATATGACCTCGCTGTTGCGGCGCTTAATATTAATCACTCAATCAATTAGCTAGTCACCTCTCCCTCCATGATAATCTTCTTAGTTTACCTCTACCATAGTTCCTGTGTTGTTAAAGTTTATTCGGATATTAAACCCACTTGAAAGTTCACCGGTAGAGATGTGTTTCAAAACGTGAAAAAATGACTGGAAATTATTAAAGTTGAGTTTTATTAAGTGTGAATAGTGTAAAATGAGGTGAAATAGTGTCTCAACGTTAAACAGTCCCGATGCGTGTAACTAGCCATGAAAATAGTTACTCCTCTACGTATGTCAGCCCTGAGACGAGTGGAAATATAATAGAGAAGTGAATTGAAGTGTTAACCCTACTGAGTATTATACGTCAAGGATGATAAGACTATAGCCTATCATCCTTGGTATACGTTTAGTACAGCAGTGTTTGTTTTACGGATATCCTCGCTCTCATAATCGAATGGCTAGTCATATTCTTAAATTTCTGGAATTGTTTTTTGCATAAATCGCATCTTTTGATATGGGACCAAAAAAATAAAAAAACAAATAAAGGACTTTGGCAGATTGTGTATGAAAGCGACAATAACTAAACTTTGCTAGAGTCTGTGGTATATCAGAGTATTTAAAGGGGAAATATTGTGTTGGTAAATCTGGAACAACTGCAATGAATCCTCCAAACAATTCCAAGCAACAGAACACCATTATTTTTTCTTTTCTGGCATACTTTGGAGGAATCAAGGCACTCCAATGTAACAAAAGTGAATTACCACCTTAAGGACGGCAGCACTGGTACCTTATAACTCCACAGGTAAATACAATACCACTATATACTCAAGACTGAATGTATGCCAACCTCTAAACAAGAGGCACTCAACGACTCCACAACGCTCAAGATGCCTCCCACGTTATGTCGCCCGTTAGCGAAGCAAGAAGGGTGAGTGTTAAATGTTAATTAAGTGTTTTATGTTCATGTTATTTTTATGGTCCATTATCCTAACGTCATGTCAGATGTTTAAATAACCCGGTTCAGGCGAAGGTCGGTGTTGTTACTTAGCAGGTAGACTTTATTATCTAGAACCCAAAATAATCAGAATGGCTGCTGGAGTTTAAGTGGTTCAAAAGCTTGGCATGGGATGGTAAAGAAGTCACCGACTTGGTAAAATACTAGGATTCGCTCTCATCCAATTTTTGATATTTTTTTTCCTAGATCACTTTATATAGCTGTTTTATAGCATTTAGAGTTGTTTTTAGATGGGGGAAATCACTTGTTCTGCCCATATCCCTTAGCCGACAATTTTTGGGGAGGCGTTGGGAACCAGGAGTTTTGGGTGGGGGAAAAACGCGTAAATTAGCATAACTGGCTTTGATGAAAAGGTATAAATGTTGAAAAATGGAAACTCCGAGCCAACTTTTGACGAAACTTGGCTCGGATCTTCCTATTTCTAGGACCCGTAAATACTGAAAAATGGAAAATCCGAGCCAACTTTAAATAATTAACCTAACCTAGACTTGGGCAGACTACCGGGACCTAAAAATAGTTTAATGACTATTAAAACTCCCTCTGTAGACTGGCATTAGTCCTTAAGGGGAGATTATCTTGTGAGTGAATGCCCGACATGAAATTGGACAGATATTCCTACAAGTAATTTTTCAAGACCTAAATTATTGAAGTTTAATTGGTACACAGCCAAAGCCAAACCTATCCTACTATGACTTGTAGACTTTAGTGATGAAATGTGCACTCTGTAATTTCTGACCTAACATGTTTCGATGGTTAGTTATGGTATTCAGGGAATCATATAAAGTTGATTTAAAGTGGCTCTGGAGGCCGGACCCTAGTTATTCCTGCCCTCAGTCACTATGGAACCTTACCCAAGTCCCTCCTGCCTCCCACCCAAGCCACTCCTGCCTCCCACCCAAGTCCCTCCTGCCTCCCATCCAAGCCACTCCAGCCTCCCACCCAAGCCACTCCGGCCTCCCACCCAAACCACTCCTGCCTCCCACCCAAGTCCCTTCTGCCTCCCATCCAAGCCACTCCAGCCTCCCACCCAAGTCCCTCCTGCCTCCCATCCAAGCCACTCCAGCCTCCCACCCAAGCCACTCCGGCCTCCTTGCCTACAAATGAGAAATGCCGGTTTTGCTTTGGAAATGTTCCTCCTACCTGATAAATTCTCTATCTCCTGCTCCCCTAGGAACATGCAGTCGCGGTCAAATATAATAATCTATATAGGGGTAATTCACGTAAGAGTTTGACAGCTTCCCTCTGTTCCTTAGATAATAAACTTTCCAATAAATAGGTTAACTACCATCTTTTAATTTAATACAAGCAGCTATGCACTACTTAAAACAATAACAACATATGTGAACATGAAAACATTAGACAGTAAATTGTTTGAGATACCCATAGGTGGATGATTATTATTGACCACGACTGTACCTCCAATGCTCCACTCTGCAATGCCCCTCGGATGTTTCCTTAATCCCTCGAAGTTTGCTAAACGAAAATTTGTCACAGTTTTTGGGTTTCTGTAACTCTTTCCCTACCGTTTGTTTGATATGTTATTACACAGTGGTCGCTATGTCCTAAAGTATCTCCGATCCTCAGACTGTACTAAACTCTCTTGGTTACTCAAAACAAGATGTAGTATGTTGTCTCCCTCTGTTGGCTCTTGTACAGTTGGGGAACAAAGTATCTGGACACTGTTGACGGCTTCTGGGACACCATTATTATTATTATTATTAATCTGGTCTTGTTTCCTAGCATATATTATAAGTTGGAGGAATCAATCAAGGCTCTCTAGTGTACAGTTGGGGAACAAAGTATCTGGACACTGTTGACGGGTTCTGGTAACAATGTCAGTGATCAACACGTTATTGGTAACACTGTCAGTGATAAACACGTTAGTAATAGACAAAATGTATTCATTACTACAAAATGATAACTGATATTGGGTGACGTCGACCAACCACAGACAGTGAAATAAAAGTTATCCTTCAATTCATAAATAATTTCTCTCATTGATGTTTACTTTTGGGGATGTTGCCAGAAGCCGCCAACAGTGTTCACAGACATTATTCCCCAACTGTACTAACTGATAGAAGGAAATTATCCTATATATCGTATTTAGAAACCAGTATGACTCTGTTTGCTGTCTGATCCATCCAGTTAATAATATTCCTATAAAGTTGAATATTCTCCTACTGTAGCCTACATACTTTATTTCTCAACGCTGAATTATTTCCTCCCATAACAATCTACTGTTCTCCCTGTCCAAATTTGGTGGTCTATACAGAACTCGTAAAATAAGATTATCTCTACCGTTCTTGACCCCGTAGGTGGGTATTGCCTGCATTAGTGATGTGGGCAATACTTTAAGGTTTTTGGCTCCCCTTCGACCCCAGCCACTAGCTTTTAGTCAACTGTCCCTCTTTTCTTTCTATTTCCTTCTTGCTTGCTGTCTCGCCTCTCTATCACCTTTTTCTGGCGCTATATGACCTCGCTGTTGCGGCGCCTAATATCAATCAATCAATCCAATCTAACCCAGGAGAAAAGTAACTTTAATGTTACTAATAGGGTATATAGTGTTGAGGAATCCGAGACCTTCCAATTCACCAACAATAGAATTTCCCCTTCAGACGGGCTGGCTTCTTCTGTCTTAATTAAGGAGGAAGTTTTGTGTTGGTAAATCTGGAGCAACTGAATCTTCCAAACTATTCCAAGCAACAGAACACCATTATTTTTGCTCTTCTGGTCCTGTTTCCTGGCATACTTTGGAGGAATCAAGGCACTCCAATGTAACAAAAAAGAATTACCACCTTAAGGACCCTGTGATGTAGTCAGATAATTGGAGGTAAATGAGTCCTTCAAATATTGCCACGAAACACACACACACCTATATGGAAGGAGCTTGTTTCGTGGCATGGTAAGGAGGAATCGGAAGTCTCCAATTTTCATACACGATCACAGGGTCCTTAAGGTTTAATTAAGGTAGTACACAGGGGATGAATAATTGTGTCCTGTTCAAAGACACTCAACACTTCTTAAGACAACATAAAGATTAACCATGGTTTAACACATTCGTCATATAGAAATACGATATCCAGGGAGTAAATTAATATGGTTGTGATTTTTGTTGTGTATTTTTCAGTTCATGAGCCCTTGAAGCATAATTATATTTCCATACTTCATGACTTTACGGATTTGGCGACATAACATTTGCCTCACCGACTGTACATCCACAATCAAATATCCACCGACACTTCATCCATCGTAGTAAATATGTTGGTAATAAAGAACACGTGTATGATTTTGCAGCTCCTCATAATAATAACTGAGGGAGTTGAGTTGATGTAAGGTGTTTTATGATTATATTTTGATATGATAATAATTTATTTGCACGATGGAAGGAAAGTGTCGGTGGTTATTTGATTGTGGCTGTTGTGGCTGTACGTATCCCAGCAGTGTGTGTGTGATATACAGGTATGGTTATAGATATTTATTACCCCTTGTTTTCCATATAGTGTGTTGTGTATAAAGAACTCTTGCATCACTCACTTGAATTCATAGTTCGAGCCAGAATGTTATAACCAAATATATATATATATATATGGTTGCTAAAACGAATAAGAGATAGTCAGTCGTTCGTTTGTGGTGTATATACTTGAATGAGAATGATGAGGACATCGATCATAAAAGCTAAAGGAGAAATGACTAGTTCTTCCATGTCTAAATTAATGTTTACTTTGGTGTCAGCATTAACATTGTGTATGGGTCACTTACCTTCGCCTACACTGTTGTAAATGTAATGAAGGTATTCAGTAATTTGCAGTTAATGGGCTGATTGTCCCATAGTTTAATAGAATAAAGGCTGAAGTATTTATGAAGTAACTGTATAATAAATATTTTTGAAGGTAGAGTTCCTGATTATTTTAAGGTTTAGTATTAGTGCATAATATCATGATTTCTACTTACAGCCCTGGTGTAACCTATTGGTGTTTGCAATTGTACAGCCACAATTAAATATCCACCAACAGTTACCTTCCATCGTAGTATATATAGTGGTAATAAAGAACAACACGTGTATGATATTGCAGCGCCTCATAATAACAATTGAAGGAGTTGATTTGACGTAAGGTGTTGTATGATTATATTTTGATATGATACTGATGTATTTACACGATGGAAGGAAAGTGTTGCTTGATATTTGATTGTGGCTGTACTTCAGAAACCAGGATCCATTATTAAGGGCCCTGTGAACGTGTACGAGAATTGGAGGTTTCTGATTCCTGCTGATGTCTGTGCCACGAAACAAGCTCCTTCAATGTAGTTTGTGTTCCGTGGCAATGTGTGGAGGACTACGTAACCTCCAATTTTCTGAATATAAATCATAGCATCCTTAAGTAGAGAAAGAAAGTTATTTGAACGTGATAAAATGAGTGTAAAATAGAATATGCTTTACCGTTGGCCAGTAATTCATACAGAAGCTCTTGTTGCCGAGGGTTTACTAATACATATATGAAATGAAAGACTAGGAAATCAACACATAATTGAATGTTTAGTTTTCCACATCAGTCACTTGGTTTACTATTAATTGAAGTACAGCCACAATCAAATATCCACCAACACTTTCTTTCCATCGTAGTAAATATCTTGGTAATAAAGAACAATACATGGATGATTTTTCAGCAGCTCATAATGATAATAATTGGTGTTGAGTTGACATAAGGTGTTGTATGATTATAGTTTGATATGATACTGATTTATTTGCACGATGAAAGGAAAGTGTTGCTGGATATTTGATTGTGGCTGTACTTGTAGAATAATGACCTATGATTCCGTATGGACTGTAAGAATTCCTGTAGCCAACCGTACAATTAAGGACGCTGTGATCGTGTATAAAATTGGAGACTTCTTATTCCTCCTGACCATGCCACGAAACAAACTCCTTCCCTATAGGTGTGTGTTTCGTGGCAATATTTGAAGGACTAATTTACCTCCAACTTTTAGACTCCATCACAGGGTCCCTTAAACAGTATAAATTAAATTGAAGATAATTGCTCTTGACACAATTGAACTGGATAGTAATAGTAATGTTTGTGTACTGCCGCTGATGGGTAAACGCAAGAAGTGTTATTGTAATTACACAGACGGATAAAACATTAATGTTGGTTGTAACAAGCGAAAAAAGAAATGGATTAAAAATGAATTAATTAGATAAATATTGTTATTAATACATGTACTGTATAATTATCATTGCAGGTGTCCGGAGTCTGGCCACAAGACAAGAGTTCAATATACAGTTGCCAAAATATGAACTGCGACAAATGTTGGTGGAACTTCAACTATATTTACATCCACAACTATTTGTATGGACCATAAACATGTAATACAGAAGAAAATATACATTCTTTTCTGTATTACAATACTTATGATCCGTACAAACAACTTTGGGCATAAATATACTTAATATTCTATCAAACGTTGTTACAATTCATAGTTTGGCACCTGTACAGCCACAATCAAATATCCGCCGATACTTTCGTTCCATCGTAGTAAATATCTTGGTAATAAAGAACACGTGTATGATTTTGCAGCACCTCATAATAATAGTTGAGGGGGTTGAGTTGATGTAAGGTGTTGCATGATAATATTTTGATATGATGCTGATTTATTTGCACGATGGAAGGAAAGTGTTGGTGGTTATTTGATTGTGTCTGTACCATAGATTTATACTGTGACAAGACACCGAGTTAAATGTACAGCCACAATCAAATAACCACCGCCACTTTCCTTCCATCGTGCAAATAAATAAGTATCATATCAAAATATTATCATGCAACACCTTACATCAACTCAACCCCCTCAATTATTATTATGAGGTGCTGCAAAATCATTCACGTGTTGTTCTTTACTACCAAGATAATTAATACGATGGAAGGAAAGTGACGGTAGATATTTGATTGTGGCTGTACCAAGAGATTCATACTGTGACATATCCTCGGTGAGTGGAAGCTTTTTCTTTATGTTGCGTCCGAGTTTCCATTGCCAAATAAATGTTTGTAACTGTGTATAAACTAGGTCATCTCATACCCCCCCCCCCCCATCACCAACTCGTATTCCATTGATTTCTAAATGTTTTCCCTTGTCCCGTCCCCATATCATATTGATGTTGTTTATATAAATATTATTTTTGTAGTGACATAGAAAGGAATTGAGGGTTGATGCTACTAGCCCTTTTTAAAATAATTATTCCCCTTTATCTGCTTAACAACTCTTCCAGTTTGGATGTGGTTTATAGTGTGAAATAATTCCCTGGTGTTTGGTTCAAATGAACCACTAGTTACTTTATTAACTCAAATATCTGTGAGGAAATAAATAATTAGATCATGTATCATTGCTTGAATGAGAAACAAACCACCATTTGAAACCATAACCAGCCATTTGCTGGCGATTAAGAGAACTACTAGATGTAAGTTAGTTAGGGCTCTGTGCGCCAGCTATCACGTCAGAATCAGTCACTCAGCCCTACCGATAACACCAACATTAGACACTGTGAGTAGCTACCGGCTTACCCCCTCAGTGATGTGTATGTCCTTAGTGTTTAAACATTTCTTGGGTTATTATTTAAGGAAACCTATACATTCTGAGTGTGTTAAAGTTGTGTTAAACTTACTGGACTATTTAAATATATCTAGAGGTGACAGAAATATTGTTGAAGGACGTGCTTGGTATTAAGAGGGGGTTTGTAGTAAATATTGGTGATGATAAATATTTCAACCTATCTCTATCAAACGTGAGGCCTTTAGTATTAAATTGTGTTGGTCATTATTTGTTCAAGAAAGTGTGTTAATAATTATGTTAATTTAATTGAAATGTTGTAATGTTTTTGTACCTACCATGGTTTGATTAGTTTATTTTGTTCTTGCAGGTAAATATAAAACCTCTCACCAAGAAAGTGTTTATGTAATACAACCTTATGAAAATCAACTACCAATCGTAACAGTTGTTGATATAATTACTCATCTCCATATCTCTGTGGATAATACCGTTCCAGCCTTGATATGGTGTCTCCTTTAAGCCCCTTCCACACGAGAGGCAAAAACACGGCGGCCAACTCCATGAAATTCTCTCGCCTTTTACCAGTGCTACCAGATAAGTCCCCGGCATCCATTGGACACTTTTACCCAGCACCCACTCACAAAAATGGCATCAGTGTCTGGCTGCCGTGTTTTGGTCACTGCTCGTGTAGATTGATTTATAACGGTACTAGAGGAATTGATTTATTTGCATTAATAGATGGTTATTGAATGGGATTATTTTCCTATAGTTTCCGAAAATAGAAATTAGTTATGGAAAGCATATATATATAGATGAATTTTCGGAGAAATATTGTATTTAAGCGAAGTATTAATACATATGTTATTAAATTATTATTGGCAGACCTGAAGTATAATAGGTGTTGGGGAAGGCGATGGCAGAGTGGATAGAGAGAGAGAGACTGACTGCGAGTGGCAAGGGCCCGGGTTTGAGTCAACGAAGAAACGTCTGGGATTTTTCAGAGGTGAACTGGGTCCAGCTGTTCAAGTATCCTGGCTATGCTTACACGTCAAGAAAATACCCCCTACATCGTCGTCAACTCACAACCATATTCCAAGATGCTGTGAGTGACGGTGTAGCTGCTCTCTCCTGATAGTGACGTGTATAAATAAGGTGTAGTCATCTAGTGGGGAAGAAGAGAAGCTATGGTACCAACATCACCATGAAGCTCCACTGTCTCATCTAGTATGTGTGTGTGTGTAACTCCTCTTGTCTCCTGTGTAGTGACGTGTATGAATTTTGTTGTCATCTAGTGTGGCAGAAGAGAAGCTATGGTACCAACATCACCACGAAGCTCCACTGTCTCATCTGGTGCGACACCCAATAATCTCGGGGCCTCGCAAGAGTCACGGGCTACTGTCAGCCTTCAGTTCCGAGCTTGAGGTATAAAAACAAAAAAAAATTGCTTCAGACACGTTGATTCGATGAGTAGATAAAATAATTTAAACTTGAATTAGTGCTTCAAGTAAGAAAGAATCAGGAAATGTATTTTTAGAGAATATGCAGTAAAAAATTGGAAATAATTGGTATTGACGTAATGAATGGGATAGAAATGAGTTTAAATGTTTTTGTATTTGACGTAAGTGAAGGATAAAAAGGCAAGAAGTAAAAAATTAAGCGATGGACATAAAGCTGATAAAATGTGTTAATGGTACTTGTTACATTGGAGTGCTTTGATTCCTCCAAAGTATGCCAGGAAACAGGACCACATGGACAAAAATAATGGTGTTCAGTTGCTTTGAATAGTTTGGAGGAATAATTTGCTCCAGATATACCAACACTGTACTTCCCCCTTAACACCTTAACATAGTAAAACCATAATTGTGAAATGTTTTGAGAATTAGAATTGAAAGGGAATAAAAAAAAAAAAAAAAAGGTTTTGATGAAGACCCATATTAATAGTTTGATGATCTCATTGCAGGTGTGTGGAAGGTGACCACGACAAGGGATGAGGTCAATGCACCAGTACACAACACCCAGTCTTTACCGGTATGAGGTCAATGCACCAGTACACAACACCCAGTCTTTACCGGTATGAGGTCAATGCACCAGTACACAACACCCAGTCTTTACCGGGTGGATGGTCCAGCATTGTGCGGACTGGTGTGGGACTCCACTTCTCTTCCACACTGTTAACACACATACTTATACACACACCAACCAGTAAGGAAGGTGAGCCTTTCAGTGTGTAGGCTATGTGTATGTGTGTGTGTTACTGTTAACACACATACTTATTACACACACTAACCAGTAAGGAAGGTAAGCCTTTCAGTGTGTAGGCTATGTGTATGTGTTACTGTTAACACACATACTTATTACACACACTAACCAGTAAGGAAGGTAAGCCTTTCAGTGTGTAGGCTATGTGTATGTGTTACTGTTAACACACATACTTATTACACACACTAACCAGTAAGGAAGGTAAGCCTTTCAGTGTGTAGGCTATGTGTATGTGTTACTGTTAACACACATACTTATTACACACACTAACCATTAAGGAAGGTAAGCCTTTCAGTGTGAAGGCTATGTGTGTGTATCTGTGTGTGTGTTACTGTGTTGGTGAGATGTGATCCCCTTCCCCCTTGGTGTGGGCCCAAGGGGGAAGTACACCCTGCCAGTTCCCAAAGGACCCTGATATGGCCCCCCGTTGGGGTCCTTGCGGGGGCCCCGTGGGGGAGCCCAAGGGTTCCTAGGGGGCATAAGGGTCACCACAAAGTTGTTTTGCAGTAGCATATCGTTACTTTGATATGCCCGAATACGAATTTCTCAACCATTTATGATTTTTTTATTTTTTTTTATTTTTTTTTTTATAATTAATTTTTGTGGGATTGGTAGTGGTTGTTTTCCGGAGACTCTTCGAGGTATGTAATAAAGCTGGTTTAGCTCTTTGTGTATTGGTTAAGTTATAGAAAATGTATACTGCTAAAGGTTATTGTGGTTTTATAAATATTCAGTGTACAGTCGAGGCCATAATTCCCTTTTCACACTGGGTATTTATAGTCGATCATGTGACCTGTCAAATCTGGAGCTCAATACCAGAGTCAATACAAAAGGAAAAAAGGGAGTAAAAATTATGTTTATAAGGACTTGAATTATTAATATATGTATAAATATCACTGCAGGTGTCTGGCCACACGACTCGACTTCAATGCACAGGACACGACTTCAGTGCACAGGACACGACTTCAGTGCACAGGACACGACTTCAGTGCAACAGACATTGATATTGTTGGAGGGATGAGGACAATTATTGACCCTCAGTATACCCCTTTCCCTGTCTGATATTCTCGGTGAGTCCAGGCTGCTTTTTTCTTCATGATACAGACGCGGTCAAATATAATCATCATCCATATTGGGTTAACGCATGTAAGAGTTTGACAGCTTCCCTCTGTTCCTTAGATGATAAACTTTGCAATAAATAGGTTAAGTACCATCTTTTAATTTAATACAAGCAGCTACATACTACTTAAAACAATAACATCATATGTGAACGTGAAAACATTAGACAGTAAAATGTTTGAGATACCCATATGTGGATGATTATTATTGACCACGACTGTATGTGTGAGGTTCCATTCCCATATTCATTTAAATAATTTTACCAGATATATAAAATTGTGTAGTTCATCCTCCCCCCTCCCCCTAACCAATCAATTTAAATAATTGTGAGATTTTAATTTGTCTCCCCAGTTCATAATAAATTGTCATCTATATATTTTTGTGGTGACACAAGGGCTAATGATAGCCCTTTTTAAAATAAATATTCCCCATTATCTGCTTAAGGACCCACGTGATGTACTCAGAAATTTTGAGGTTAGTGAGTGCTTCTAATATTGCCACGAAACATGAAATATATAGGAGGAGGTTGTTTCGTGGCATGGGCAGGAGGAATCGGAAGCCTCCACTATTCATACACGATCACTGGACCCTTCTTAACTCTGCCAGTTTGGATAATTATGGTGTATAGTGTGAAATAATTCCCTGGTGTTTGGTAGTTGTTGATATAATTACTCATCTCCATATCTCTGTGAATAATACGGTTCCAGCCTTGATATGGTGTCTCCTTTAAGCCCCTTCCACACGAGAGGCAAAAACACAGCGGCCAACTCCAGACAATTCTCTCGCCTTTTACCAGTGCTACCAGATAAGTCCCCGGCATCCATTGGACACTTTTACCCAGCACCCACTCACAAAAATGGTATCAGTGTCTGGCTGCCGTGTTTTGCCTCTCGTGTGGAAGGGGCTTTAGGGGAGGTAGGCTAATACAGTTTTGGTGAATTGGAGCGTCTTGATTCCTCTCTGTATGTGTTGCTGTGACCTGTGTGATAGTTAGATTCATCGCAACATAAAAATCATCAATACTTACATAAGCAGATGAATTAGTTAAGATTTAACTTAAATCCACGGTTTGTTTTAAACCTGGACGAATTGCAGCATTGTGAATGTGTTCTAACATTATTTAATTTTCTGTTTTCAGCTGAGGTACTCAAGGAAATCCCATATAAACGAGGCAACTTTCAAAAGATGTGGAGGAAAGTTACGTGCACTCCGAGTGGGTCAGATAGAAAGGCGACTCAAGTGGGAGAAGTTTTGAGCTTGTTCCTTCCTCAAGGCGTTGAATGACGGCAACAGCTTTCTACTGAACCACTGTATGAAGTGTTTTTTGAAGTTAGAGAGGATCAGGGACAATATGCAACACTGAGGGTCGATTCCACAGTCTTTCGTAGTGGTTTGTATGCACGCAAACGAAAGAATATTGGCCGTGTTAATGACTTATTTAATGAATTTGGTGAGTAAACTATGCAGTGATCATCATTATCTAACTGGTTGATAAATTTTGTGAATGTTAATACTAAGATTTTGGAAAATAATTAAGCCTTACAAGTGTGGTTGGTTGGCAAGCTTACAAACAAATACCACTGTGGAATCAGCTCTAAGCCCTATACCAGGATGCAGTCAAACGTGTTCATCACCCAAGAGGCAGCAGCAGGAGACACTCAAGAGTCAATCGTTACATGTTCACCCCCAACTAAGAAGGCGCGGAAACTTGAAAGCAATTGAATGCCTTTGAACACCAATGAATAGACAAATAATACTCAAGTAGTAAAAATAATATTGGAAATAAATAATTAATTGGAAACACAGGGCAAGTGACTTATTGTTTATTTGTATATAAATTAATAATGTGTTTATTACATAAATATGTTTTAAAGGAAGTAACAAGTAATTTATCGTTATGAGATAATCAATTATTAATTTAGTAATAAAGTAATATTTATAATAAAAGAAGAATGGATGTTATTAGCAGAATGTTTTGTATTTCAGGAAATTAAGGAATGTAATATAAAAACAATATCATACAATATATTATTTGACTATTATAAAAACAATGGAGAAAAAGTAATTACAGTATAGTACTAGTGAAATTATATAAATCATATATATAATATAAGTTTCATATATTCTACTGCAGTATTTCTTGATCCGCCTGCAGATGCTATAATCCACCTAACGCCTATTTATACATTGAGCAGGCTTTCAATCACATCTTCCCTGTCTAATCTACGTACAGCCACAATCAAATATCCACCGACACTCTCCTAACATCGTAGTAAATATCTTTGTAAGAAAAAACAACAACATGTGTATGATTTTGCAGCACCTCATAATAATAATTGAGGGGGTTGAGTTGACATAAGGTGTTGTATGATTACATATCGATATGATACTGACTTACTTGCATGATAAAAGGAAAGTGTCGCTGGATATTTGATTGTGGCTGTACACTCGCAATCCAAAATATGTATCCAGACATACTTGTGTGTTAATTGTCTATTGGAAACCTAGTGATGGACGAGATTCTCCTGCTATTACATCGTAAACCTTACATTTTTAATACTACAATACTTACGGGTCTTTTTGCCTCTCGTGTGGGTGGGCCTTTAGCCTCCTAAAAGTTTTTTACATTTTCTTAGTTGACAACGCGATTTTCAATTTCACTCCGCGCTGCAATAAACAGTGATAAATTTCTCTATATATTTTGTTTTCTTACCTTTACAACTGTCTGCATCCACCTTTACGTCTCTTCACTTCCCTCAGCCTCTTGGGTAGTATGCTAATGTTAGGTATTCATATTACATTTCTAGATATACTCACATCAACTTGCTAATACACAACTTTATATTATAATGTATTGTACACTCACAATCCCTAGCCCACCTTAGTCGAAGCACGAGATCTGAAGCAGGTGGTTACTGGACGACAGCCCACCCAAAGCCTCCATTGCTTTCATGATGATTTAGGTGACCTGTCATCCAGAAACTGCCTGCTTCGACTCAGGTGGCCTAGGAACTGTGGATTGCGAGTGTACAGCCACAATCAAATAACCACCGACACTTTCCTTCCATCGTGTATATAAATCAGTATCATATCTAAATATAATAATACATTACCTTACGTCAACTCAACCCCCTCAATTATTAAATTATTATTATTATGAGGTGCTGCAAAATCATACACCTCTTCTTTATTACTAAGATATTTATTACGATGGATGGAAAGTGTCGCTGGATATTTGATTGTGGCTGTACAACTATTATATTTTCTAATATACGTGACGGTTTGCCTGCCTCTGCTCCACCACAACTAAACCAATAACAGATCACATCACGGAAACCAGAGAGAGGAGGGAAGGAATGGCTGAAACAATTCGATTTACTAATGCAGTCTCCAACTAATCAATATAGTGAAGCCAAACACATGCAAAATACAATAATTATTAACATTTACGTTATATTTCATCGCCATCTATTTCTTGCATACAGTTTCAACCATCATCTGCCTACACATGAAAACCAGCATTAATATATATATATTTCATTTCTTATATTTCTTCAAATCTCATGTCCATTGATTTTAACCCATTAACTGTAAAATCTCCATTGAATAGGGATTAATAAACTTCCCTTAGTATTTATATTTTACAAACATATATAGATTTCTTCATGATATTACCACGTTTATTATTTTAACACTCAAAATAGATTTATTCATTCCTCTTACTAGCACCTACAAATGCGGCAACCCGTCTCTCTGCCCAGGTGTACAGCCATAATCAAATAACCACTGACACTTTCCTTCCATCGTGACAATAAATCACTATCATATCAAAATATAATCATAAGCACAACACCTTATGTCAATTCAACCCCCTCATTTAGTATTCTGAGGTGCTGCAAAATCATACATGTGTTGTTGTTTATTACAAAGATATTTAGTACGATGGAAGGAAAGTGTTGGTGGATATTTGATTGTGGTTGTACCAACTGCCTGGCCTCTCCTGAACACCGCTGTCCTAGGTTCATCTCTTCGCAACTGTACGTCAGAGCGCTTTCATTCCCCCAAAGTATGCCAACAATCAGGACCAGATGGACGAAAATAATGTTGGCCTGTTTATGCAAATACTTCGATGTCTACTCCAACATTTCCTACTGCCAAAATACAACGTATGACCACAATCAAATATCCACCGACACTTTCCTTCCATCGTAGTAAACATCTTTCCAATAAAGAACAACACGTGTATGATTTTGCACCACCACTTATTATAATGATAATTGAGAGGGTTGAGTTCACGTAAGTCGTAAAGTCTTGTATAATTATATTTTTATATGATACTGATATATTTTTACCATGCAAGCAAAGATACGTATCGGTGGTTATTTGATTGTTCCTGTACACTCGTCATACATAACTTCTGACGAGGAGCCATATGAGTTCCATTTCCTCTTCCGTCCATACCTTAAAATCGCCTTACAAACATTTCTTACTGACTATGGGTCGATTCCACAGTCATTCATTGTGGTTTATTAGCACGCAAACGAAATCATGTTACCCGTTTAAATGCCTTATCATTGAATTATTTCATTAATTTCCTGAGTCAACTATGCAGTAATAACAATTATCTTAGTGTTTTATACATTTTGGGAATGAGCATACTCACCTTTTGGAAAATAATGAACCTTACAAATGTGATTCGTTGGGACCCTAACAAACGAATACTACTGTGAAATGGACCCTATGTTAGTAGTCAAGATAAACGCCAAATTATATACATTCACATATACCTACACTAAAATAGATCATTATTACAGTATGCCATGTATCTCCCCAGGACTAGGTATAATACTCCTTGGTCATAATTTATGTATCACGAGTGTACAGTCAAAGACAAAAGTCGTGTCCTGAAATCTGGTGAAAATATAAGGTACAGCCACAATCAAATATCCACCGACACTTTCCATCCATCGTAGTAAATATCTTGGTAATAAACAACAACACGTGTATGATTTTGCACCTACTCATAATAATAATAATTGACGGGGTCGAGTTGACGTAACGTGTTGTATGGTTATATTTTTTAATTATACTGATTTATTTGCACGATGCAAGGAAAGTATCGATGGATATTTTATTGTGGCTGTACAGGACTATACATACTGGCCTTAAACGTTACTATGGTTGCCCTTTCATTATGTTTCACGAGTTATATTAAATCATTGCATAAAACAGCAACACGACTTTTGTCTTTGATAGTACAGTCGTCCTCAATAATCATATTCATCCATAATTATTCAGGTGACTCCTGTAAAGCAAACGTTGAACACCTTCACTCTCTTCTTTACCCGATAAACTTTCAAATAAATGAGATGAGGGCTAAAACAATTTCCCATAAATCTGGAACAACTTATTCCTCCAAATTATTCCAAGCAACAGAACACCAGTATTTTTGTTCATGTGGTCCTGTTTCCTGCCATACTTTGGAGGAATCAAACCACTCCAATTTACAAACAAACTATTACCACCTTAACTACTACTATCTTCACATTTACTGTAAGCATGTATTTAATATTCTCAAATATCTACATCAACTGAAAACCTTACACTCTATGCGAGGCAAATACACCCACACAGATACACCATTTTATCACTGTAAGTAACATATTTTATGCACTCTAAAAATTATATATATATTTTTCATTTACATCCACCAGTACCACTATTTCTATTTTTTTTTTTTTTTTACTCCTACCAATGCTTTACAAATGACTCTTATACATTCCTATTACATATATCACAAACCACACACGGCTTCAATGTACTCCTATGATATTTTTCTTTTTACATATAATTATTTAGTCTCCAATACAATATTGCTTGATATTTTAAACACCACACCAGAGGTCATATGGCTCCCGTGGAACAAAGGCATTGAGACCTTGGACACTAAAGGCAACAGATGTAAACAAAGTACAGCCACAATCCAATATCCACCCACACTTTCCTTCCATCGTAGTAAATATCTTGGTAATAAAGAACCACACATGTATGCTTTTGTAGCACCTCATAGTAATCATTGAGAGGGTTCACTTCACATAACGTACTCTATTATTATATTTTTATATGATACCGGTAATATCAAATTGTACAGTCGCCAGCAAAAGTCGTTTCGCCTCACTCACCACTTCTTAATTTTTTTTTTTTAGAGGTTAATCATCGATTCAACACAAATACGACATCCACATTTTATACCGATATACTTTTTGGTGTCTCAATTGATGAGCCCGTTAACATTTCATTTCCACACTTACTTCATCTCTTGCCACATGTGGCGACAGGACATTTGCCGCCGCCTGTAGCCACAATCCAATAACCACCAACACTTTCCTTCAATCATCCAAATAAATCAGTATCATAACAAAATATAATAATAAGTAATGTCAAGTAAGTAATGTCAAGTGAACCCTCTCAATGATTACTATGAGGTGCTGCAAAATCATACATGTGTGGTTCTTTATTACCAACATATTTTTTACTACCATGGAAGGGAAATGTCGGTAGAAATTTGATTCTGCCTGTACGTCTATGAACATACCTGCATACACTGCATGGATGCAACACTGTTAGCTTCTTCAGGCCTCCACTGCTATAATTATTTCCACATGAATAGCCGCCCCCGTCACCAGGAACAACCCACCATCTGCATACTGTACACGTGGAACAGAACCAATAGTTAGATTAAAGTTACATTAAAGTTAAATTAAATTATTATACTTCACAACATTGCTGTAACTGTGAATGTAACCATCAGCATTCCACAACAACAACAATGAAAAAAAAAAAAAAAAATTCAATTCAACGAAGGAGAGAACAACCAACCCCCTGGAATAACACAACAACACTATATGTTTCTCTTTTGGCAACACTCAAAACTATCTGCCTTTAAAGGGGTGCGGGAGTAGGGGGACAGGCTTGGGGGGGGGGGCGAGAATAGGGGGCCAGGCTTGGGGTTGGTAGAAACCCTGTCCCCTATTCCTGCACCCCTCTAACCCCTTCCCAAGCCTGTCCCCTTACTCCTGCACCACCCACACCCACCTAAACCTCACCAAGCCTGTCCCCCTATTCCCTCACCCCCTTAACCCCTTAGTACCGATCAACCGACATGTCGGTGATACAAAAATTAATGGTTCGCTCCGGGGGAGGGGGGGATATCTCCCAAATCATTAATTTGTGACGGTTGTGAACAATAAATTCGTTCAAAAAATACTATAAAACATTGTATTCTGAAAAACCTCGAGTCGAAGGCAGATTATGGACAAACGCTTGACTATTACCTTAGAATGTTCTAAATTAGGGTAGTTATTAAAAGAATTATTCGAGTCGAAGGCAGATTATGGACAAACGCTTGACTATTACCTTAGAATGTTATAAATTAGGGTAGTTATTAAAATAATTACTCGAGTCGAAGGCAGATTATGGACAAACGCTTGACTATTACCTTAGAATGTTATAAATTAGGGTAGTTATTAAAAGAATTACTGCTTTGTAGCAGTGTTGCTAGATCCCAGTATTTTTCCCAGGCCATTTCCTGTACTTTACCACGGTTATTTCCAGGTAATTTGCCCAGGTTAGGTCCTGGTAGTTTGCCCAGGTTAAGTCCCGGTAGTCTGCTGTGGTCTAGGTTAGGTTAGGTTAATTTCAAAATTCCCCATTTGAATATGCCCTATCTAGGAAATTGGGCATTTGTGGAGGAAATGCCAGAGAAGAAAATAGTCTTAGAATGGTCTAAATACGTGGGTAATGAAGGTAGAAAAACCGGACGCAATAACGGTAATTCTTTCAATATTTACCGCCAGATCTGGCAACACTGCTTTAAAACGGTAATTCTTTCAATAAATACCGAAAATAGTTTGAGAAACGTATAAATTAGTGGGTAATGAAGGTAAAAACATTAAAATGGAAAATGGCAATAGAATGGATAATTACCATATTTTACCGTTTTGTAATACACACATTCACTACACATACAGGTATTATTACATAATAACTGGGTTTTTGGCTAGGATCATGCAGTGTTACCACATCCGGCTAGGTCCTGGGAATTTGCCCCAGTCACTTTATGATAGTTAACACCGGTTATATCCCGGTAGTTTGCCCAGGTTAGGTCCCGGTAGTCTGCTGTTGCCTAGGTTAGGTCAGGTCAGGTGAGGTCAGACTAATTTCCAAATTATGTTTGTAAAACGGGAGATATCTCGAAAACGGGGCATCTTCGAAAGAAACACCATAGAATAAAAGTGTTTTAGAATGGTCCAAAATAGTGGGTAATGATACTAAAATACACAATTTAGTGAACCCAGTTCTTCTGTAAATTTACCCAAATACAATACACACATTCATTACAAACCCATGATACCGTCTGACTACCTATTATTATTATTATTATTATTATTATTATTATTATTACCCTGGTGTTCAATGTGTTGGTAAAAATGTCCTTATGAATGAAAAATTCCTTATAATGAACAAAAATTACCCCATATTTATTTTTTTACTCTCCTATTTAGTATTATTGTTTTGTTTTGTTATCAAACAAAATTAATAAGTTTCTATTTCCCCATTTTGATGGATATTTGTGTATGCTATTTTCCGTATATTAATATGTTCAATAAATAACAATTATATTAAGAGGGTGCAGGAATGGGGGGTTAGGAGGGTGCGGCAGTAGGGGGCAGGCTTGGGGTGCGGGAGTAGGGGACAGGCTTGGTGGGGTGGGGGGGGGTTAGAGGGGTGCGGGAATAGGGGATAGGCTTTCTACCCACCCTAAGCCTGTCCCCCTATTCCCGCACCCCCCAAGTCTGTCCCCTACTCCCGCACCCCCTTAAGGGACGTATGGTATAAAATATAATTTATATTAATTTGTAATTATTTTTTTACTGTATATTTGTTGTCTAACATTAATTAAAATAATCCTTATATGGAGAAACTAATATAATATCTTCAATGAAGGAAAATGTGTTTCAGTGGAAAAATCCCCAGTTTTACCTTAGATTCACCCTTTGATACTACGAATTTCCTTAATCTGGCCAAAATATAGAAAATCTGGTAACATTTGTGTGAGTCCATTATGACGGTCGGAAAGCAGATGTCTTTTCAACGGCACCTTTAGATTTAATTAAATTACACATATTATGATTGTGTTCCTTTATTTCTCTCGTGTTGTACATGTTAAAAGTTGGAATATTAATAAAACAATCTTTTTTTAGCTTATATTTCTTCGTATTCAACATCCTAGCTTATATTTCTTTCTCTAACAATTCTTATTTCATTCTTCGTCTCATTCCTACATATTAAAATTATGTTCCTTTATTTCATTCGTTCTGTGTATATGTCAAAAGTTGGTATATTATCAAAACAATCTTCTTTCAGCTTCTATTTCTTTGTATTCAACATCTTTACATTTCTTTCTCTGACAATTCTTATTTGATTCTTCGTCCCATTCTTAAGGCCTCCATAGACTATCATTCATGCCTGCGCAAACTAATTGACTGTGCAATCATTTAAATTTGCCACACACTAGCAAGAAGACTGATCAGTCACCACACATTATCATGCATCAATGTACAAGCGTGTAATTGACCTAAAGCTTGTTGGATATGGTTCAGTCATTTGCACAAACCATCAATCACACACACACACGATGGTTATGCCTGCACAACCACCCAGTTTGTGTAGGCATGATTGACAGTCCATCTTCAACCCTGCTGCTCTTAGGTCTGGATAAACTGACAGTCCCCCCCTCAAGTTTGTCCCGCTGTCTGGAAGAACGACATTCCAGGCCAACTAGACGAACCCAGACTTGTGTAATCCTTTCCTACCCATGGCCTAGTACTTGTCCTACCCAAGATCGTCTTTCTTGATCTAGGTTTTATCCATCCATACCCGCTGTCGACACCCAGATGTATCCAGATTATACCCACAACACAGACAAGGCAACACACTCCATTAGGAGGATGTCAACACGCCTCTACATTCTCCTCAAGTTCAAGTTCAAGTTCAAGTTGTGGGTGCCGCAGAGGACCGCTTATGGGCAGCAAAACACTCGATTTGCACACAACCTAAAGGATAGATGCACGAGCTTAATTGGATTTCTACACCACACACTCATTGCGCACGCGATGCACTCATTGTGCACACGATACACTCATTGTGCACGCGATGCACTCATTGTGCACGCGATACTCTCACTGTGCATACGACACACTCATTGTGCACACGACACACTCATTGTACACACGACACACTCATTGTGCACACAATACACTCATTGTACACACGACACACTCATTGTACACACGACACACTCATTGTACACACGACACACTCATTGTGCACACAATACACTCATTGTACACACGACACACTCATTGTGCACACGACACACTCACTGTGCACACAACACACTCACAGTGCACACGGCACACTCATTGTACACACGACACACTTATTGTACACACGACACATGCACTCAATAGCAGCATCGTGATGAAGTCAACATCAGACAGAGAAGGCCTCGCACCTATAGATATAAACTTTATCCTCGATGCATCGCTTTTAAAACAAGATTCACCATAATTTAAGAGAAGGAAATTTTAATAATGATTCGCTATAGTTTCTTCTCAAAGGCCATGTGCCTGAGAAGTTGACAAAAGTGTTTTTTACAGTATTTGGCTGCTAACTGTGATTTCTTGCATATATACGACTTACAAAAATGATATGAACACACACACACACACACACACACACACACACACACACACACACACACACACACACAAGGAGATAAAGATGTACAGAAATTTAGTTTTCCAAATAGAGTAATAGACGAATGGAACAAATTACCAGAAGAAGTGGTGTGTGTCAAAAAACATACATACCTTTAAAGAAAAATATGATTATTGTGTTTTAAAATACGGGACATTACGAGCTGCACTCAATCCTGTAAAGATATGTAATGTCCCACACCATGTAATGACCCTCACCATGTAATGACCCTCACCATGTAATGACCCACACCATGTAATGACCCTCACCATGTAATGACCCTCACCATGTAATGACCTTCACCATGTAATGACCTTCACCATGTAATGACCTTCACCATGTAATGACCTTCACCATATATAATTTATATAAAGCTGATGTTGGTCGTACAGTAGTCGTGTGTCGTACTATGGTTGTAATGATCATCTCACTTCCCTCTCTCTGTGGCTGGGTACCAGTTTGGAAGTCATGACGTGTGTGTGTGTGTGTGTGTGAGTAGCAGATGATCTGGGCCACGGTAACGGACTTGATGAAACCTATGTCCAGTGTCGGAGCATTAAAAAAGAAAAGAAAAAAAGAATATCTTAGAAACAAGTAACAACACGTAACAAGTAACAAATAAAATGGTTGACTGGAGTAATAAATGGCAGATGGAGTTTTATACAGATAAGTGTTATGTTATTAAGTTTGCAAGAAGTGAGAGCAGACCAAATTGGCAGTACAAACTTGGAAATAAAAGGTAAATATTGAAAGAATTACCGTTATTGCGTACGTGTTTTCTACCTTCATTAACCACTTATTTAGACCATTCTAGGACTATTTTTTTCTATGGCATTTCCTCTGCAAATGCCCCATTTCCAAGATAGGGCATATTCAAATGGGGCATTTTGAAATTAGCCTGACCTTACCTGACCTTACCTAACCTAACCTAGACCGCATCAGACTACCGGGACCTAACCTTGGCAATCTACCGGGACCTAACTTGGGCAAACTACCGGGAAATAATCGTGATAAAGTACAATAAATGACAGGGGTAAAATACTGGGACCCAGCCGGATCTGGCAACACTGCTGCAAAACGGTAATTCTTTCAATAAATACCAAATAAAATATTAAATGAAGCGGAGAAAGAAAGAGATTTAGGGGTAATGATAAATAAGAAATTGACACCAAATGGTCATATAATTGAAAAAGTGAGAAACAAGTATACATTGTTAGCAAATATGAGTGGCCTTCACATATATAGACTAAAAAGTGGTCAAGAAAATAATCACATCCTTTATAAGGCCTACCTTAGAATATGCTGCAGTAGTATGGAACCCACATTTAAAGAAATATATCACCAATTTCGAAAAATTATAAAGAGCAGCAACTAGATGGGTACCAAGTCTAAGAGAACTAAGCTATGAAGAAAGAGTAAATAAACTAAAATTACCTGAACTGGAAGAAAGACGAAATAGAGGAAATATGATTATGGTTTACATATGTGTCACAGAAAAAGAAAAGATTGATATAGAGAACTTGTTTCAACAAGGAATACCTACAATGAGAGGACACAGTATGAAATTAATTAAAACAAGAGGAGATAAAGATGTATAGAAATATAGTTTTCCTAATAGAGTAGTAGACGAATGGAATAAATTACCAGAAGAAGTGGTATGTGTCAAAAACATACATAACTTTAAAGAAAAATATGATAATTGGGTTTTACAAAACGGGACATTACGAGTTTGACTCAATCCTGTAAAGATACAAATAGGTAAGAACACATGTATAATTTGATTTGCAATACCAGCAGCAGCTACACACACACACACACACACACACACACACACACACACGTATCTTCTAATTATCTACAAGCAGCTACTCACACACACACACACACACACACACACGTATAATTTGATTTACTATAATACAAACAGTTATACACACACACACACACACATACTCACTTATCTTCTAACTATCTACAAACAGATAATCACACACACACACACACACACACACACACACACACACACACACGTAGACTAACTAACTACAAGCAGCTACACACAATTCAAAACAATAACATCATTATCATATAGGAATGAGAACGTGAACACATTAGCCAGCAATATTCATAATATATACGTGTTGTATTGGTTAAGGGGAGTAAGTAAACTTTTGGTACAAATAAAGTGCCTTGATTTCTCCAAAGTATGCCAGGAAACAGGACCACATGGACAAAATATAATGGTGTCCTGTTGCTTGGAATAGTTTGCAGGAATCAGTTGCTCCAGATTTACCAACACTATACTGTCCCCTTAAGTTATGTAATATTGTGTTGTAATGAAACGTATGCCCACCTCTGTACAGTCACAATCACATAAACACCGACACTTTCCTTCCATCGTGCAAGTAAATCAGTATTATATCAAAATATAACCATACAACAACAACACCTTACGTCAACTCAACCCCCTCAATTATTATTATTATGAGGGGCTACAAAAACATACACGTGTTCTTTTATATTACCAAGATATTTACCACGATGGAAGGAAAGTGTTGGTGGATATCATTATTATTATTATTATTATTATTATTATTATTATTATGAGATGCTGCAAAATCATACACGTGTTGTTCTTTATTACCAAGATATTTACGACGATGGAAGGAAAGTGTAGGTGGATATTATTATTATTATGAGGGGCTACAAAATCATACACGTGTTGTTTTTTATTACCAAGATATTTACCACGATGGAAGGAAAGTGTCACTGGATATTATTCGATTGTGGCTGTACCAACTGAGCGGCATTATTAGTAGTTCCTTCTATCCCTGGTAGAGGTCGTGAGCAGCAGCGGGTGTTGGTTGTCATGGTAACGGAGGGACGCTGCTTTGTGTCCTCTCTTCACTGCCCTTCCTTCAACTTTTCTTCCTCTCAACCCACTCACTCACTCACTCCCTTTCTGGCTCGGCTTTCTTTCCACCTGCCTGCTCGATCGTCAACTGGTGCATGGCTGTGTTCCTTGGTACAGAGAGTAGATAGTTAAGCCCTCAAATACCTCCACCATATATACACAGTGGGTGAGGAACTCGGAACAGATTTATTGTATTCCTAACACTATTATTTAAACAGGTCATTTAGTTGTAGTCATTTCAAAGGCTGCTAATTCCCTCAAACAAACAATGCAGTAAAACAGCAAATCACCTGAGTCGTGTATTGAGGTAGCCTATTTCACGTCATAGTTTGGACGGTATATGACATTAGCTGTTGCGCCGCCAGATGCTTAGTTGCATCAAAATCAATCAATCAACCTTCATAGTTTGGAGGAATCAGTAGCCTTTCAAATTACCCAAAGTTAATTACCCCCATCAGTAAAGCTAGACATCATTGAGTTCATTCACTATAGTAAATTTGACACATTAGCAACCGTACTATAAGATCTTCGGGTTCATGAACATTTCGTGGTGTTGACGATGGCTTATTGGGGTCATCATCGTACCGCTACCATGCACACACCATCGTCAGCACCATGAATGTACAGCCACAATCAAATATCCACCGACACTTTCCTTCCATCGTGCAAATAAATCAGTATCATAATTACCAAAATATATTCATAAAACAACACCTTACGTTAACTCAACCCCAGCAATTATTTTTATGAGGTGCTGCAAAATATATTCATACAACACCTTACGTCAAGTCAACCCCTTCAATTATTATTATTTTTATGAGGTGCTGCAAAATACATTCATACAACACCTTACGTCAAGTCAACCCCATCAATTATTATTACTTTTATGAGGTGCTGCAAATTCATACACGGTTTGTTCTTTATTACCAAGATATTTACTACGATGGAAGGAAAGTGTTGGTGGATATTTGATTGTGGCTATACAAGTCTGGCCAAAGTTGGCTGATGTCGTAATGAAGTTTAAGAGGGTCATCTGATTGGAACATTTGGAGGGCTACTGATTCCTCAAATTGTGACAGGAAACAGAATAGTACAGTTGTTGTTGTTGAAGTTCCTCAAGCTGTGTGACCGAGCAGCCCCGAGGAATAGTACAGTTATCTCCACTAGTATCGAGCACAGCGTTCGGTTGGTGGATTTAGCGAAATGTGGCACCACTGTGTTTATTTACTTTTAATAATAGTAAAGGATTGTACCGAACTCACTCCTGCCATAGTAACCAACATAATGAAACTATGTAAACAAACACAGTGGTGCCACTTATTCAACCATAAGGACGCTATGTAAACAAACACAGTGGTGCCACATATTCAACCATAAGGACGCTATGTAAACAAATAGACTGGTGCCACATTTACAACTATAAGGACGCTATGTAAACAAATAGACTGGTGCAACATTTTACCAAATCCACCAACAAGATGCTTTGCTCGATATTAGTGGAGTCAACTGTACACTCACAATCCAAAATTTGTATCCATTTCTTGTTGAAGTTTCGAATCATTTGACATACTAGTGAACCAATTACAACGCTTATCCTGTTTCATATTTGCTTGAGCTCGCTTAATACTCGATCAGGCTAATCGAAGCAAGCCTGGATATATATTTTGGATTGCGTCTGTACTTTAGTATACCAATAGGTAATCTGCTATCCTGCAACAGTATATCCTTTTAGAGAATAATTTTTTGTATTTAAGTTAGAGGGGTTGTGATTTCTCCAAATTATGCCACGAAACACAGATTCCCTGTTAGTACAGCCACAATCAAATATCCACCAACACTTTCCTTCCATCGTAGTTATATATCTTGGTAAAAAAGAACAACGCGTGTATGGTTTTGCAGCACCTCATAATAATAATAATATTTGAGACTGATATATTTGCACGATGGAAGGAAAGTGTCGGTGGTTATTTGATTGTGGCTGTACATCAATTTCATATGATTAATTTCAAGACTTTACCATTTGAAGAAAGGATAGATCACTTTACATCTCTATTGTGCATTTTTTAGGGGAAATTCTCTTGTTGGTGAATTGGAAGGTCTCTGATTCCTACTTCCTTCACTGTTGGATAGATAGATTTTGTGAATGTGGATACTCAGCTTTTGGAAAATAATGAAGCCTTACAAGTGTGGTTGGTTGGGAAGCTAACAAACCAATACCACTGTGGAATCAACTCTAAGATAATAAAGCCTTACAAGTGTGGTTGGTTGGGAAGCTAACAAACCAATACCACTGTGGAATCAACCCTAAGATAATGAAGCCTTACAAGTGTGGTTGGTTGGGAAGCTTACAAAGCAATACCACTGTGGAATCAACCCTAAGATAATGAAGCCTTACAAGTGTGGTTGGTTGGGAAGCTAACAAAGCAATACCACTGTGGAATCAACCCTAAGATAATGAAGCCTTACAAGTGTGGTTGGTTGGGAAGCTTACAAAGCAATACCACTGTGGAATCAACCCTAAGATAATGAAGCCTTACAAGTGTGGTTGGTTGGAAAGCTTACAAAGCAATACCACTATGAAATCGACCCCATGTCACTAAACACAGATCGCCCTATTAGTACCAATGAGGGTGGCTGTTTCATGGTATTGTGTGGAGGAATCTGAAGCCTTCCAATTCACCGAGAGAATTAAAATTTTCCGTTTTAAACCAGAGTACTGTTATTCCCTCAGTACAGATACTTACTCTCTCTCTCTCTCTCTCTCTCCTCTCACCCCCCCCTCTCTCTCTCTTTCCTACTTCCTCTCTCTCTCTCTCTCTCTCTTTCCTTCCTCACCCCCCCCCCTCTCTCTCTCTCTCTCTCTCTCTCTCTCTCTCTCTCTCTCTCTCTCTCTCTCTCTCTCTCTCTCTCTCTCTCTCTCTCTCTCTCTCTCTCTCTCTCTCTCTCTCTCTCTCTCTCTCTCCTCCTACCTTTTTCCTTCCTCTCCCCCTTTCTCTCTCTTTCCTTCCTCCCCCCCCCTCTCTCTCTCTCTCTCTCTCTCTCTCTCTCTCTCTGCTTGCTGTCTCACCTCTCTATCACATTTTTCTGGCGCTATATGACCTCGCTGTTACGGCGTCTAATATCAGTCAATCAATCAATCATTCTCACTAAACAGCCAATTTTCCTTCACTTCCTTCCTTCCTTTCATTCTTTCCTTCACTTTCTTCCTTCCTTTCTTTCTTTCACTCCTATCATCATTCCTTTCACTCTTTCCTTCACTTCCTTTCTTTCATTCTTTCCTTCACTTCCTTCCTTCCTTTCCATCACTTCCTTCCTTCCTTCCTTTCATTTTTTCTTTCACTTCCTTCCTTTCACTCTTTCTTTCACTTCCTTCCTTTCACTCTTTCCTTCACTTCCTTCCTTCCTTTCTTTCTTTCACTTCCTTCCTTCCTTCCTTTCACTTCTATCTTCATTCCTTTCATTCTTTCTTTCACTTCCTTTATTCCTTTCACTCTTTCCTTCACTTCCTTCCTTTCATTCTTTCCTTCCTTCACTTGTTCCTTCTTTTCACGCTTTCCTTCCTTCCTTCCTTTCATTCTTTCCTTCACTTCCTTCCTTCCTTTAATTCTTTCCTTCATTTCCTTCCTTCTTCCTTCCTTTCACTCTTTCCTTTTCCTTTAATTGTTCCTTCACTTCCTTCACTCTTTCCTTCCTTTCTTTCATTCTTTCCTTCCTTACTTTCATTCTTTCCTTCATTTCCTTCATTCTTACCTTCCTTCCTCACTTTCCTTCCTTCCTTCTTCCTTCCTTTCACTCTTTCCTTTTCCTCACTTTCCATCCTTCCTTCCTTCCTTTCATTCTTCCTTTCTCTTTCTTCCTTCCTTTCATTCTTCCTTTCTCTTTCTTCCTTCCTTTCACTCTTTCCTTCACTTCCTTCCTTTCATTCTTTCCTTCCTTCACTTGTTCCTTCTTTTCACGCTTTCCTTCCTTCCTTCCTCTTATTCTTTCCTTCACTTCCTTCTTTCCGTTCATTCTTACCTTCCTTCCTCACTTTCCTTCCTTCCTTCTTCCTTCCTTTCACTCTTTCCTTTTCCTTTAATTGTTCCTTCACTTCCTTCACTCTTTCCTTCCTTCCTTCCTTCCTTTCATTCTTCCTTTCTTTTTCTTATTTTTGCTGTCAACCTTTCGTCTTTTTTTAATAATTGTTTTTGTTCTTTCTTGTTTTTCTTCATACAATTCTCTCTCTAATTCTTTTTTCTTATTTTCTTTCATATAATTATCTTTCTTTTATTAATTCTGTCATATAATTTTCTCTCTAATTCTTTTTTTTTCTTCTTTTCTTTCACATAATTCTACCTCTTTAATTCTCTGTGTAATTCTTTCCTATTTCATTATTTCTTTTTTTCTTTTATATAATTTTCTCTGTAAAAATTTCTCTCTTTCTTCAGTCATTCCTTTCTTTCCATATATTTTGAAATCATCATCTTATTTATTTCTCTCCTCCCTTTACACCTTTCCTCCTTCCTTCCTTCCTTCCTTCTTTCACACCTTTCATCCTCCCTCCTTCCGTTTCTTCCTTCATTCCTTTCCCTTTTCTCCTGCCTCATTCCTTTCTTCCTTCCTTTCCTTCTCCCTCCTGCCTTCATTCCTTTCTTCCTTCCTTTCCTTCTCCCTCCTTCCTTCCTTCCTTCAAACCTTTCATCTTCCCTCCTTCCTTCCTTCCTTTCTTCCTTCCTCCTCCCACAACCTCCCTCCTTCCTCCTTTCATTCTTTCCTTTCCTTCTCCCTCCTTCCTTCCTTCCTTCCTTCACACCTTTCATTCTCCCTCCTTCCTCCTTTCATTCCTTCCCTCCTCCTTCCCTTTCTCCATTCCTTCTCCCACAACCTCCTTCATTCATACATTCATTTCTCTTTCATTCGTCTCCTTCAATCCTTCCTTTCTTTCCTCCTCCTCCTCCTTTCCTTCATTCGTTCCTTTATTCCTTTCTCCTTCACTCCTCCCTCCTATCTTCTTCCTTCATTCGTTCTATTCCCTCAATTCCTCCCTTCATTCATTCCTCCTTCACTCCTTCCTTCATTCCTTCTATTCCCTCAATTCCTCCCTTCATTCTTTTTTCCTTCACTCACTCTTCCCTCCTCTCTCCTTCCTTCATTCCTTCTATTCCCTCAATTCCTCCCTTCACTCTTTTCTCCTTCACTCACTCTTCCCTCCTCCCTCCTCTCTCCTCCCTTCATTCCTTCTATTCCCTCAATTCCTCCCTTTACTCTTTTCTTCTTCACTCCCTACTCACTCCTCCTTCCTCCCTTTATTCTTTACTCCTTCACTCCCTTCTCTCTCCTTTCACTCCTTCCTTCCTTCATTCCTCTATTCCCTCAATTCCTCCCTTTACTCTTTTCTTCTTCACTCCCTCCTCACTCCTTCCTTTATTCCTTCTATTCCCTCAATTCCTCCCTTCGTTCTTTTCTTCTTCACTCCCTCCTCACTCCTCCTTCCTCCCTTCCTTCTTTTCTCCTTCACTCACTCCTCCCTCCTTTCACTCCTTCCTCTATTCATTCCTCTATTCCCTCAATTCCTCCCTGTACTCTTTTCTTCTTCACTTCTTCCTACCTACCCTACTCTCTCTCACGTGACCCCATACCATACGTGTCATGTCACATCACACAACACACACACACACAGCTCCATCCACCAAGTCAACCTTTCGCATTCCCGTCCACATGTTTATTTATACCCTCTCCGTCTACTGTCCAACATTTGCTTTTCCGGGGGCATTTTCGCCAAGTCTGGCTGGCTACGTGCCAACACTGCTTATCCTACTGCCGGGCCAAAATCGCGGTGGTTGGTTGGAAGGAGAATAATGCTTGGTTGATTGATTGATATTAGGCGCCGACACAGCGAGGTCATATAGCACCAGAAAAAGGTGATAGAGAGGTGAGACAGCAAACAGGAGCAACAGCGAGGTCATATAACGCCAGAAAAAGGTGATAGAGAGGTGAGACAGCAAACAGGAGCAACAGCGAGGTCATATAACGCCAGAAAAAGGTGATAGAGAGGTGATACAGCAAGCAGGAAGGATATAGAAAGAAATGAGGGACAGTTGAAGAACTAAAAGCTTGTGGCTGGGGCCGAAGGGGCGCCAAAACCCTTAAAGTATTGCCCGAATAACGCATGGGTTATAACGATAAAGCCAAACATGGGATATAATATTTGAAACAGTCTCATTCCCTTTCCCAGCTCATTTAATTAACCATACCTTAACCTAACGTAACCTAAACCGGACCAAACCTAACCTAACCTAACCAAGTGCTGGCACATTCTCTTTCCCAGCTCATTTAACCATACCTTAATTAACCTAACATAACCTAAACTGGACCTAACCTAACCTAACCTAACCAAATCAAGTGCTGGCACATACCCGTATAAAGTTCACGACTATATGCTTGCCGTGGCGCATATTATCCAAGTCTGGAAGGGTATATGTCAGTGCTTGATTTGGTTAGGTTAAGGTTAGGTCCAGTTTAGGTTAGGTTAGGTTAGGTCAGGTTAGGTTATGTTCATTTTAAGTAAAATAAGCTGGGAAAGAGAATGAAACTATTTCAAAGATTATCCCATGGTTGGTTTTATCGTTATAACCCAAACGTTATTCTCCTTCCAACCGCTGCCATTTTGGCCCAGCAGTAAGAGGTAGCCCGCCAGACTTGGATAATATGCTTGCCGGGGCCTGCATGCAGCTTGATATGCTTTGTCAACACCTGCTGAACCACACCATGCTTGGGAGGAACTTCTGGTACGCCACCCTCGTCTCGTTTTGGTGGATTTAATTATGTAGTTTATGAGGTAATTATTTGTCAGTATTCTCGCTTTTCGTTTTGTTATGTTTCCGTGAGGGTGTGTGTGTGTGTGTGTGTGTGTGTGTGTGTGTGTCCTGTCTACCCATATGTTTTACTACCTATCTACTGTTTGACACCATTACCCATTAAAATAAAAAAAAACTCCGTCTCGCTACTTATTTTCGCCGACCCGTGAGCCAGTTCTGCCGTAGGTTATTGGGAGAATGATAATATTATATCACAAAATCAACTCGCCTCTATATTCTTGGCAGAGGAAAATGTTCAATCAGAGTATCCTGCCGGTTCTAACATATGCGGATCAGAAACCTGGAGGACTGAAAATTCTTTTATTATTAATTAAGGATCATGTGATCGTGTATGTAAATTAGAGGCTTCTGATTCCTCCTGACTATGCCACGAAATACGCTCTTTCTATATAGGTGTGTTTGTTTGTTTCACCTGGTCTTGATCACGTCCTGGACACGTGCTCACCAACTGTTACCCTCCCGGAATGAGCTCAGAGCTCGTAGTGACCGATCTTTGGGTAAGGCTGGAACTTTTTTGTGTGTGTGTGTGTGTGTGTGTTTCGTGGCAATATTTGAAGGGCTCAAATACTTAATTAAAACTTATTAGGGTTCAAAGAGGGATGGAAAGTCAAATGCTGGGTGTTACACTAGGATAAAAGAATAGAACAACACGAATGAGGAAGCCAATCAATAGTTGAGGAAACCCTGAGGAGTAGAAATAAAATTATATATATTTGGCAAAATTAGCCTTTTCAAATAGGCATATAGGGAGAATAAAACGTAGACTATTACACCAGAGGACAGGACATGAGCCTCATAAATTAAGAAGCCAATTAAAGTTGAGGATATACTGACGTCTTTAGATGGAAGCTACGTTTCATTCTTTCCTTCCTTTCACTCTTTCCTTCCTTCCTTTCATTCTTTCCTTTACTTCCTTCCTTCCTTACATTCTTTCCTTCACTTCCTCCCTTCCTTTCACTCTCTCCTTCAATTCCTTCCTTCCTTTCTTTCATTCTTTCCTTCCTTCCTTTCACTTTTCCCTTCACTTCCTTCCTTTCATTCTTTCCTTCCTTCACTTGTTCCTTCTTGTGCAGGTCATGTTACTGGCTGTGAGAGAGACTAAGGCCTTAATAACCTTCAGTAAAGACTTCAGTTCGTCACACATTTCGTATTGCATTATAATACGAATTGAGCGACGAAGAGCCTTTTCCTCCAAGTAGTAGTTTAATATTACCACCCTGAGGAATGGAAGGAGATTCTATAGTTTCACAGTAGACAGAGATAAAGGTGGAGAGATGAGATTAGGAAGATCGCAAAAGTTAGACTGGATGGAGATTAGAGTGACAACAAGCTAAGAAAGTTGGCCTGTTATTTATTAAGGGACCCTGTGATGTAATAAGAAAATTGAAGGTTAGTGAGTCCTTCATATAATGCCACGAAACACCGCTTGTATAGAAGGAGCTTGTTTCTTGGTATGGTTAGGAGGAATCAGAAGCCTTCCATTTTTTTCATGCACGATAACAGGGTCCTTAAAGGGAGATTCTCTTGTTGGTAAACAGGAAGGCTACTGATTCCTCCTAACTATACCAGACATAAAACAGACGACCTCAATTGTACAGTTCCTGAAGGGAGTTTCTTTACCTGCCATCGGTTCCCTCTCATACACCTTGGTATAGTAATGGAAGTAAATTACATAACGACGAAGATATTGGGTTGATGATTGATTGATTAATTGATAGAAACAGGATAAGACTAGAACAAAATAATGGTGTCCTGTTGTTTGGAATAGTTTTTTTTATATATATATATATATGTTCCGACACTGGACATAGGCTTCATCAAGCCCGTTACCGTGGCCCAGGTCAACTGCTGCTCACACACACACGTCACGACTTCCGAACTGGTACCCAACCACAGAGGGAAGGAAGTGAGGATAATTACCAAATACTGCAGCTGTTATGGTACCAGCGAGGGTGTTTTACAACGTTCGGTGGCCTTATAGTCAGTGCCTAACACTCAGATCGGAAGAGTAAATAATCTCAGGCCCTCACCTGAGAGGATCGATCTCCCGACCTCCAGTTACGAGTCCAGAACGCTAACCACTCGGCCACCTCCCCTAAATCAGTTGCTCCAAATTTATCACCAACGCTGTACTGTCCCCTTAAACTTAGGAGTGTAATTTACTTTGATAATTACGGTCCCTGGTGTTTTGGGAAAAAACCTTCGTGATGCAGAGAACCATAACAGTGAATGATGATAATGATGAGAGGACGTGATATCCCTTCAACACACCCACAACAGATTATAAGATTATCCCCTGTGATGTAGTCAGAAAATTGGTGGTAAATGAATCCTTCAAATATTGCCACGAAACACACACACACACCTCTATAGGGAAGGAGCTTGTTTTGTGCCATGGTTAGTTAAGAGGAATCAAAAGTCACTAATTTCCAGACACACAATCACAGGGTTCTTATGGTGGTAATCTGTTGAGGGTGAATTGGAGAGTTAATCATTCCTCCAAACTACAGTAAGCCAAAAAAAAAAAAAAAACAGATCCCCTATTAGTACCATTGAGGGCGTTTGTTTTCTGGCATAGTCGGGAGGAATAAAAAACCTTCCGATTCACCACCAAAAGAATCTCCCTTTAAGAATCCTTGTGACCGTGTACAGGAATTGGAGGCTTTTGATTTCTCCTGACTCTGCCATGAAACACGGCTCTTCCATATAGGCGTGTGTGTTTCGGGGCAATATTTGAAGGACTCATTTACCTCCAATTTTCTGACTACATCACAGGGTTCTTTAAACATTTTTCTGAAACTGTTGTTGAATGTTGTGTCAATTTTTTAATATACTAATTTTAAGATATGTAGTTTACTAAATGCAATGTATATTATTATAGATATGGCAATAACTTCAACCTCTGTAAAAGAACGTTGCAAATAATTTTAACAATGAAAGAATTAGTGATCAAGTCATTTCCAGATAATAAGGTGGGACAGTAAGATAATGTGAACTCTTGACAGCTAGACTAACTAACCATTCTGAACTGACATAACCTAACCTAACCTAACCTAACCTCGGGTATCCTTAGGTCCTCACCAGGGCATCCATCAGTTGTAACCTTAATATCCTGTGGTCCTAACCTAAGTATTCTTTGGTCCTATCCTAAATATCCTTTGATCCTAACCTAAGTGTCCTTTGATCCTAACCTAATTATCCTTTGATCCTAACCTAAGTATCCTTTGATCCTAACCTAAGTATTCTTTGATCCTAACATAAGTATCCTAACCTAA